>JAZHYW010009357.1:0-20429 GCA_037355805.1 Ixodes ricinus | reverse complement strand
AACACCACCTAGAGGAGAAGGCCAGAACACGCCTCCGGTGACGTCACGGCAGCAGGCTGACGTGCGGCGCGCTATGAGCTGAGCTGAAGGCTTCGCGCGTAGCTTTTACGTCGTAGAAACGCGGGTTTTTGCACTATTTATTTTTTATGAGCAGACATGAGAGCTGTGAACGTCGAGTAATTGAAAGAACCAATTTCAGAACGCAGGAAAATTATCATAACCTACAATTATTGTAGTGAAATACAAGAAAGTGATATATTGAGACAGATGTGTTCTTTTTTTAGCGATAAACTGGGTGGTGTATTATTTCTGAACGACATGGGAGCTGTATCAAAAAAGAATCCATATGAAATGGCAATCATCGAAGTAGTGGGACCAGATAAAATGAACTACAGTAACAATCGGGTAAATGATGCAGAGACATTCATTTAATTTTATTCACCTCAAAGGCATCCAAAGACTCATTACATGGGGGGATTAAAAAATAACAGAGAAATAAGTAATTGAACATAAAAAGTAGACACGAACAAACAAAAATCACACACACACACACAAAAAAAGAAAACTCTTATTAGCATGTCATTCTTATGATGCAGTTTTACAAATCAAGGTTCAGTACATAAATTGATGCACTTCTTTTTAAATGAAATGGGATATCTCTCAGTTACGATACGGTCAGGTAGTTTGCTCCAGTCAGTGTTGCAAAGTACTAAGAAAGAAAATAGGAAAGTGTAAGTATGGCAATGAAATGGTTCAATCTTGCAGGAATTATCTAATATGAATGATATAAAATTGGCAGCCCAGACCTAAGTAGATTGAAAATCG
Organism: Ixodes ricinus; assembly: GCA_037355805.1. NCBI lineage: Eukaryota > Metazoa > Arthropoda > Arachnida > Ixodida > Ixodidae > Ixodes > Ixodes ricinus. The sequence goes on along the minus strand of JAZHYW010009357.1, from coordinate 19,604 downwards.
GAATCTGAGTAATATACATCTGGAAAAAAACGCAATCGGGCTATTTTTCGTCTTCTTTCTAGATTATGAAGATTTATGCTAGCTTTTAAAGCGGAGACACTAGTTTCGGATGAATAATCACTGCATATAAATCTGGTTGCTTTGGTCTGAAAATTCGAGCCTCGCCATTAGGTAACTTAGGTGTGGATTCCAAATTATGCTTGAATATTCTAATTTTGGGAGGATAAATGTTTTGTATGCGAGTAGTTTTGTTTCAATGGGAGCTAGATCCCTACTGAAAAATCTAATTTGTATGAGAAATTTCTGTGTCCAATAAACACATATGAATCATACAAGATATATAAGAACATATAAGAAACTTGTAAGAAGTTTCTTATATGTTCTTATGATTCATGTGTTTATTGGACACAAGAAATTTCTCATACAAATGGCTTTTTCACAAACCAAGTGTTTTTAGTGCGCTATCTGTTATTTGCTCAATCCATGATAATGAGTCTCTAAAATACACGCTCAAATACTTGTACGACAATGAGTGTTCTAGTGGTTGTGAAAGTAATGAGTACTGGGTTAGTGTTTTAGTGGAGGACTTAATTACGGACATCTGTTTGCACTTACGTGTGTCAATGTTCATCTGCCATAGGGAACACCATGATGATATTGTATCTAAATCGTCTTGGACAATATTGTGATCACTATAGGTGTATTAATTTTCCGGTAAATAACTCAAGCATCAGCGAAAAGTCTAATTGTCGATTTAATTGATGATTGTATGTCATTGATACGTATTAGAAACACTAGAAACCCGAGTACACTACCCTTAGGGACACCTGATGCAAGAGCAACGGGACCCAAATTGCCAGACAAGTATAAAAGTAATAACATTCTAAAATTGTGATGTGCTGGTTTGAAAAATGTATTGCACATAGTTCGAAACATATATTGCACATATTTTGACAAACTTTTCTTAGACCTCTGATAAATCTGTATAGGTTCAGCAATTCAATGCTCTGGCTGTTCAAATATAGTACTTGTTTTGCAGCAAGCAACCTATCTGGTTACTACATCGAAAAAACACCTGCGACCTATTTCTCGGCAATGTCATAATGTGAAAACTTTATCTTTGCAAAAAAAGTACCGTAGTACCCGAGCGTTGCCCCATACACTGATGTACTTCGACAGTACCGAGTCTATGAAACGACACAGTTAGGGCGGCCAGAAACAAGTTTTGTACACAAACAGAAGTGGGCATCGGAGCTTCATATTCAAAGTTGCTTGCATTTACAATACAGAAGAGAGTCGTAAATAAGAAATTGGTCACCTTTGAACATTGCGAAACGAGCCTCCTGGTATCCGTAAGTTCTGAAAATATCCGTCTTGAGAAATATTTATCACATGCATCTTGGATGCTGTAGATTTTGTGACACCGAGACACACAATATCTGTGCAGCATGTCGGCATTTACGCTGTAGCACCACAAGATACCCAAGAGACTGCTGCAAGGACACCGACTATCTGCACACACACACACACACACAGATTCACCGACTTCAGAGAGCAGTTGCCTTTGCATGAGGATGAAGTGCAAGCATGTTGCTGGCCGTACAGGAACTGATTTGTTTGTTTAGCCTTGACCCCTTAGCTTTTTTTTTAGATTTTGCGCTGGCACTTATAGTATTGTTGTCATCTTGCTACAAAGGTTTCTCAGTTGAATGTTTTCACTGCAGTCCAACACATGCTTCGGCTCGGACTCACAATGGGTTCACCATCACTGGCGTCACACATACTATTCCTTGGTCAGAGTTCGCTTCATGACATCCGTGACGGTTGGCAGCGAGGGTCTTTGATTGCAGAGTTTCAGCTTTCCATTTCTTTTGTTTGGCATTCTTGGCATTAATGGGAAAATTCATCTTGCTGCAAACATGTCACAAGAAAATGCTTGTGCATTTTCTCGTGACGAGTTTTAAAATGAGCTCACTCGTATGTTAATTTTCACAGGCGTCGGTCGAAGTCGGAAGTCTTCTTTTTGGCGAGTAGTTACATTATGAGATATGTAACAAGTCGGCACTGGCTGGGCATCACCAATTGGTGAACAACATAGTCGTGTTCTACAGCATTTACACCAGGAAAAACAAGCCCTTCTATAACCGATTTTCATTGCGAGAGCAGTCTTCCTGTGCGAGCAAACTGTAGCCAACTTGTTTCGTGCTGTCGATGCGGTCTTGCATTTTTCGCCCCTTAGGTTTTTCAAGGTGGTGTAGACTGCACGGCTGGCCACATAGCCCAGGGCCGGGAGGCTGTGTCTTATTTTTTACAGCCAAGGGCCACATTGCAGGTATACCATATTGCAGGTAGGGGGTCAAGCATCCGCTCGCTTGGGAAGAGCTTTCTAGTTTCCATCCTTGCTAGCTGTAGTGATCGTTGAAAGCGCGCTCCTCAGCAGTATTTTGTTTTCATCTTCGTAAATGTGCCTTGTAAACACGTGATATTAGAAGCAAGCCAGTTGCCTATACATTCCAAAGCGTTCTTCAAGCTGTCAGTTTTCAGCTTGTCCCATGGAAGCCGTACAGTAGCCCGAGTTCATCAAAGCAGTCTCCGGGATGTGTATTTGACCGCTTCTGCAGGAAATAGAACGAAAAGGAGGAAATCATATTAATCCAAAGAAAGGTAGTATAATCAAAAATGGTTATAAAAATACAAAAAAGAAAAAAAAAAGAAAAAGGAAAGAATGCTTTCCTTTAAAGTGCAGCTGAAGTGGTTCGGTATTTGAGAGAACACTGGCAGTGTTTCGAATATGGTATTTTGGATCACAAACATCAAAATTATTCTTAAATTTGATGTGCCGAATAGGCTATAATAATAATAATAATAATAATAATAATAATAATAATAATAATAATAATAATAATGCTTATTGCACGAGCACATAAAACCAGGTACAGAAAATAATAATAATAATAATAATAATAGTAATATGCTCCATAGAGCTTCCTGGTGTGTGGTGGGATTCCTTGGGGAGCCTGAAGGGGCTCCAGCTAAATTGTTAGTATATGGCTCTGGTGTATGGATAAGTAAACTGGTCAATGAACCATATTCCGGCTTGCGTGCACTCCAAACTACAGCTCAAAGACCCGCTAAAATATAGGTCTAACTAGTTAGTTGTAGCGGATCATTTCTGCGCTCCGATGAGGATACGCAGAAACGACACAATGTACTTTTTTTTTAATTGATGTGTTTGTTGCAATTGCGATAACCTATCACTTGCATAGCTTGCGAAAACATTCCAACCTGAACTCATAAATCAAGTCATTTTTATTTAGTTCTGCACCTACAAGTAGCGCCAGCATTTGAACATGTTGCTTCCAGGCCACAACCAAATCACTCCCAAGTATGCATTCAGCGAAAAGTAAAGACAAGAAACGAAACCACGATCATAAAAATTGAAAAGTTCTCACCCTGCCATGCCGTGCCGTCAAGGAGCGAGATCTTCCCATCGATTCGCTGTATAGTCCAGGCTTTCGTAGTCATCCTTGCAGAAACTCAAATATGGACACTTTCACATTCAGTTTTCCGTCAAAGCGCGGATACACGTCTGTACGGAATGACAGCACCGACAATCGTAAAGCAACGTTCACAACTTCACACACGACGCTGACGAGGCCGCTGTTGTCTTGCATTCCAAAATGTGCTCGAACTTCCGACCCTCGGCGTCCAAAAACCTACTCGCTTCTAGAGTTGTTCTAGTTGATTCCTCCAGCCTCATTGTCACGTGAGCCAACCCGCAGGAGTAGCTAAAAAAGCCGTTGAAGAAAGGAACGCGACGGACGACCGTTGAGGAGAAGAAGAAAAAAAAAAAAACGCGACGCCGTGGCGCCTTTTTTTTGTTTTGTTTGCGCCGCGTCAAGCGTAGAGGGAGAGGGAAAGTAAAAGAGAACGTGCATTGCAAAGAAGCCAACTGTCAAGGGGAGCCTTGCGGAGAAGCGCACTACCAGCTCAGCCTACTCATGCCGACGCTCCTTGACGGCAGAGCGAAGCGCTTGGCTTGTATCTAGGTGGTGTTGAAAGAGCCCATCTCTGCTACGTGCAAAAATCGTCTGCTTCAAACGCCATTGCCTTGGAAATTGCCTTCTCAAAATTTGCACACGCATCCGATATTATTAAAACTTTGATAAAGTTAGTGCTATACCAACTTCACGACAGACTAGTTTTGAAAAGTGTGAACTCGCCGTTTATTTTTTAATTAGCCGTGTTGCGTCGATCTCCGTGGATTCTCCCATAGGGCGGGCCGCCTCCTGGAACCCTGAGTACCACGTGACTCGCGCCGAGCTGCTCTGTCGGCCATGTTGTCGGCAAAACACGCGGATCAAAGGATTGCGCTACTCTGCTCCGTAGGAGCTATATAGTGCTCTAATCAGCTCGAGGTCTTGAGTGATTATATGAGCGTCGCAAGCTGAATTGTCGACCCCATAATGTCATTCGATCGAAATTACATTACTTTTGCCGTGTGGCCGGGGTATGATGCAAGAAGAATTCAGTGACTGCACGCGATAACATCGCTTAAATGATCGTAAGTGACACTTGTCTAGCCGTGTCCGCGTTGACCACGTCTACCTGATCTTTAACTGTGATCTGTTTTGCTGTGTCCCACTTAGAGATCAGTGCTGTGTCCAAACACTGCGTGTCTCGCCATTTTGTCGAAGTATTTGAATTTCTGTGTAAAATATGCATTCCTACAGCAATTATTGCGTGGCTGCAGTGTTTCTTATACGCCTACCCCGTACCATTTCATCTCAATTATTTAGCGGTGTAATATTTTGCTCGTGTAATAAAATATTTTCGAGACCCGTTGCTATGTGCAGCTTTCATTTTAGCTACTAAGACACGCGTATGTGACTAAAAGCGCGTTACGACGGTCGATCCACGCGCGCTGCCTTCGCTTCGCCGCGCGCCTCCGACGGCCTTCCTTCGCGACGTCGACGTCACGAGAAGAGCGCTACGGCCTTGTCTTCTAGGAGGTGTTGTGCAGAGCCGTACGTGTATGTGGGATGGACTGATTCCGGAATCATTCCAACTCCGGAGTGGCAACTGCGCAACACTGATCGAGTGCAATAGTTTTTTCTTTATCCGGCTCTGTCTTTATCGCTCATGTGAAGCCATCTGGCGGCAGCGCCACCAAGCACGGCTAGCCAGCGCCGGCATGGCAACAGCGGAGCAACACAGCATCCGACTTCAGTCAGTGAGTGCCGACGTCGATCACCCACGGATGTAAGGCGCTCTCGAGAGGCGTCCCACGACTCCGGCGAGCTTCACACCTGGGCGATCCACGCGCCCGTCTCCGCCGGGATCCGCCGATTCCGTGTTCCGATCGCTGAGTCGGAAAGCCAGGAATGCCGCCCACGACCAACGTCTCCATAGAATGGTGGAATAACTTCGAACGGTGAGTGCTTCCTCGTGGCCAAGCTCGACCGTCCGTCCGGCGTGCATTATGGCCAACGTCATCAGTGCGGCTCATCTCGGACGTTTGAAAACAAACGGGTCTTCGTTAGAAGTGTTTTCGGCGTCATTCAGAGCCGTGCGGGCAGTGAGCGGCTGCTGCCGCGCTCGAAACACCGACCGTACCGCGGCGTTACTCAGCAGAAGCCATTCAGGCTGTCAGCTTCCTCATATCCCTACAGTAATTGAAATGTACGAGCTTTAGGCCTAGGCGCGTAAAAATGGCCATGCAGTGCTGCACTGCGCGATCCAACCGATGTCTTCGTGCCGGTCTTCCACTGCGTGCGTCTGACGGGGAAACAAACAAACCGCCCGGTTTCGGTTTTACGAGGAGGAAAGCATTGACACGCGCAACGTGCGCCGCGTTCACGTTGCGTTGGCACTTCTTTAGACATGCGAAGAGCGTCGAACGGAATTCTGGACGTGTTTCGAGTTTCCTTTAAAGGGTACTTATTGTTAAACTCTGGTGCGCTGTTGGAAAGCCGACGGCGCGCTGGTAGGCTGCGCTACTTTCTTTGAACTTGATTAGGACATATTTTTGCCGTGCGCATACAGGACACGATACAAGAAAACAACAATACCCAAACAAAATAACTGTTTTTTTTACTTAATGTTTATCAATCTAAGTTAAGCAGGCATTGATGCCGCTGGCGGGGCGCTGGACACTGATTGGAAGCGAGCGCTGAGTCAGCGCTTTGAGACAAGTTCGAGCCCACCCTTGACGCAGTCGTCGTGTCCAATCTGTGCCCAGCGTTCTCTGATGACGCCATCTCATTCGGCACTACGGCCTTGTTATCTAAGAGGTGCTGCGTTGCAGTGCGGTGGAATGCGGGCGTGCTTGGTTGCCGCTCTGCTGTCGCCGGTTGTTCTTCGCTTTGTGTTTCCGTAGTAGCGGTGCGTGGGCTGTGATGTGCTTGTATGTGTAGTTAAAACGATGGATGCGGTTCACTCCACAAGTGATATGGACGTGGTTCCTTCCACGAGGGATATGGATTATTGTATCCAAGGGCGTCGACATACTCTGATACGCTCAGTACAAAAAAAAAGGGAGCGAAAAAAATTGCAGGAAGATCCCGTTGAAAAACGCTACACGTTCCCCTTTGGGAAATACTAACACTGACCCCACAATACTAATACTGACTCCTCCTATAGGTGGTATTCACTCAGCCTGCAGGTTCGATTTCGCCAGGGAGCGCCACCGTCGATCCGCCATCTTCGAGGTCGCGGTTTGACAGGCTTGGGTACGCGCGTACGCGGTCGTCCGTTGGTAGTGTGTGCTAATTTCATATCTTTGAAGAAGCTTCGTTGAACAGAAGAGAGAAAAAGTTTATCTCGGGGGCGGACCGTTTTAGTTTCCATATTGCCGCCGAGTACCGTGTGTAAAGGCTGAACCGCATGCAATTTAGCGAGCGACGGGACGAGACGAGCGACAGCGACGAGACAGAGCGGCGACGACCCGCTTCGCTGTCGCTCGGTCACTCGCGCGACGAGGCAAACTGCATGAAAGCGACGGGAGTAAGCGACCAAGGCGATAAGCCACGTTTTCTAGAAATCCAAAAACCAAGCGTCGCGACGAGCGACCGTGAGAAATCTCCGTCGCTCGTCGCCGACTTCCGTCGCTGTCGCCGTTGCTCGCTAAATCGCTTACATGCGGTTCACCCTTCACTGTCGCTCGTCGCGTAGCTCGGTTTTGATATTTCTAGAAAACCTAGCGCTAATCACCTTGGTCGTTGTTTGGTCCCGTCGCTTTCATGCGGTTTGCCTCGTCGCGCGAGTGACCGAGCGGCAGCGAAGCGGGTCGCCGTCGCTTGTCTTGTCACTCGCCAAATCGCTTACGTGCGGGTTTTAAATTGCTTGGGCTAATAAAAAAATGCGCCGTATTTTTCATAAGCTGCGCACTCGGTGAGCCGCACGGTATGTTTCTGCACAGGAACGAACGCCGAAGGCACGACGTACGAAACAGAGGTGATGGAGCAAACAGTTACACGGCCGTAGTGCAGAAAATCCGCTAGAGAAAAACAATAAAGAAACTAGCAAAACGAAACAAAGAGTAATCACACCGTGCTACAAAAGCACCAAAGTAGAAAAATCAGTTCTCGCAAGAGCTACCGCCGTAGGCACGGCGCGCGACACGGAGCACTGCATGGAGCCGAGGAGCAACGCGGCCGCGGTGAACGAGTCCGATAGCGACAAAAACGAACTAAAACACATGAAAAATATTCCTACGGCGCTTCAAAAGCACCAAAGTACAAGAATAACCCCTAGTTTCGGTCAAAAAGACCCTTTAAAGTTGTAAAATGCTGCTAAACCACGCTGAAAGGCCCGGCCGACACCTACGTGCGGCAGAAAGAGACCTCGAAGATGGCGACCGTGGCGGCCGATGCCAGCGAACCTAGCGAGTGACGTCAAGTGAATGTCACCTATACAAAACACTTGTTCGTTCAAAACTGGAATATGCCTCTGCCATTTGGGACCCCGGTACTGACGTATTAACATCTGCAGTCGAAGCCATTCAAAATAGATCTGTTCGCTACATTCTTACTAATTATCACCGCAACGCCAGTGTAACATCCATGAAACTAACTTTGGACCTGCCCAATCTTGCACTCCGTCGTGAATTCTCCCGTCTGTGTCTATTTAATAAGGTCTTTCATAATCCTTCCTTACGTGGCAGACTGCTAACTCCACCTTCCTACATCTCTTCACATGTTGATCACCAACACAAGATGGGTCTTCCTACCCGTAAGACTACTACTTTTTACAATTCTTTTATTCCCATAACAACGGCCTCATGGAACCACCTTCCATCGTCCGTGGCATGTATAACTGATCACATCAACTTTAAGCGTTGTCTACATAATCACATTCCTGCATCTAATTAGAAATGTTGTGTTTTTGCCCTTAGGTTTTGTTTTCTATTCTTTTTTTTTGTATTTGACCTGTTAACCCACTCCCCTCTGTAATGCCTTCGGGCCCTGAGGGATCATTAAATAAATAGAAAAAATAAAAATAAAATGAGGCTAAAAAGAGGCAGCAAAAAATAAAGGAAGCAAAAAAAGAAAGAAAAGTGAAGGAGTCATTGTTAGCGTTTCCCAATGGGGGACATGTGTAGCGTTTCCAAGGGTCATGCTAACGCATGCCCAAAGAATCCATTAATGAATCTTCTTGTATTTAGGTGTACTTTAGCCAAAACTGCATTTTCAAAAAGTATCTTGTTACAGAGATACAGATGCTTGAAAGTATCTTTGAGATACTATTGCAATACTGCCCAGCCCAAAGTCACTCATTGTTTTGAAGAAATGGAAACATTGTGTTTAAAATTTCTCGCTCAAGGGTTTCAAAACTAAAATCGAACCTTGCTTGTCTGTTGCAGTGTCAGCTAGTTGTGAAGGACAGCATAGCTGCACTGGGCAGCTAAATCCACAACCAATCGGGGAGGCTCCTGGTCAAGCAGAGGAGGTACATCACAACGCTTCCCTTTGCAAGACATCTGCCTGAATCTCCCTCAATCCACGGTTCCTGAAACTGTCTGCCAAGATCGACCACTCCAGCAAAATAATGCTGAACACTGCTCATGGCTACAGCGTGCAAAATCCCACTGAAGAGCATTCGCAAGCCGTGAAACCCGAACCTTAAGTAACCCAGTTTCCGAGTGATTTGGTTCTCACCAAAAAAACTTGCCGAGTCACTCGAAAGGCCATTGCAGAGGTGCTGTGCTGCTGAACTAGTGTGGTTCAAACACTGCATCACCATGACGATCACATACTCGCTGAACGTTTCTGAGGCCCGGCTGTGTGGGTTCGCCAAATTGCTGCTGCGCTGGCGCGGCAGCATCTACAAGCTTCTCTACCGAGAGATGATCATCTTCTGCACGCTCTACTTCACTCTCAGTGCGCTCTATCGGCACATCCTCAACGACGATCAAAAGATGTGAGTATGTCCTGTAGTGTCTTTGGCAGCCTTCTCTCATTTGTTTCAAGGAAAATTTGTCTATGCATGAAGGTTCTGACATATGTCTTGGATGTCTTCGGCATTAGGGTTCTTCAAGCTTCAGTTTTAGAACAGGCAGGGAACAGGCAGGGACTTGAGCGCATCGACTCATATCGTCCTTCGAATGAAGCCGACGTGTCAACATTTACATGGATGCGCGTCAAGTCCTAAGCGAAGGTGGCGCCACGCCGTATAAAATCTCAACGTTAAAGCAGCATTTCCGGTAGCAGCCACATCACGTGGCCATGTTTTTTGGTGCTTTGTGCGTGGAGGCTTTTTCGACCAGTGATGTTCGATGAAGGGAGTTTTTCCATTTCAGGGAATTTTTGGTCTCAATTTCGGTGAAAAGAGAAAGAGGAATTTTAATGCGATTGCTGGGAATTTTAAGGATTAACGAGGGAATTCGGGAAAATCTTTAGAAAGAGCTAAATATTAAAAAAAAAATATCTTGTGGTCTAAAAGTTTTAAGAAGAGAAAGTTGCGGTGTAGGAAAGAGAGGTGTCTGAATGACTCCTAGGTGCAACAGAATGGCTGCATCTAAAGGTTATATCATTTAGTTTATAGAAATATAAACTGACCAATAACATTTTCCTCTCTTTAAACATGCGATTTCACATGGATTTTGTGGTCAAATGCATGCAAAGTGACCTGCATGTCCACAGAATCAGCTGCTGCGAAAATAAAGGTAAAAAAATTTAGGTAAATATCAATATTTCGCAGGGAAGAAGTAGCTCGAAGAGGAAATTCTTGTACTGAAGAAAGGCAGTTCTCGGACGTGGTATAGGAGTGTAAAGATTGTACGCATAAATTATCCCATAGCGTCTTCGAGAGTCTGGCCAAGTACTGCGAGAAGTTCACGGACCTGATCCCGCTGTCTTTCGTGCTGGGCTTCTACGTGTCCATCGTGGTCGGCCGCTGGTGGCAGCAGTACCTCAGCGTGCCCTGGCCGGACAAGTGAGTCATCTTCTTGTGCAGTGCTCCTGGCGTTGCCACTGACTGACAACAAAATCTCACGGGTCCTCCAAAACTGCAAAACGCTCAGTTTTTACCCAGATTTAGTGCTAGCGATCCAGAACAGATGCCCAAGTTTCTCATTCAAAAGATTCAGAAATTTTCAATGGGCAAATGGTGGTATGAAGCCCACAAACACCTCAAGTTGAATGATGTTAGCCACTGGCAATAAGCCTGTTGTGTCTTAGAAGGAGGACACCAGCCGAGTAGTCACAACAACATGGGTTTACTGTCAGCCGGCCGTCAGACCGCGCATATCGCTGGTCAAGCACTCCCGTACAGAATAGGGTGACCACCTTCCTCGAGGGGGAGGGGGAGGAAATTTATGAACATGCACGCCACGGACCGAGGCTCTGTTAAAATATTTATTATCCTGTGCTGTCTATACGCCTGCAAATTGTATTACAGCAATTAGGCCAAAATAGTTTGCGCTCCCAGTGATATCCTTTTATGCCAAATATGTTATTATATGTGTTGAAGTTGAAAGCAGAAAAATCAACTGCAGCAGAACTCAATGCACAAAATGAAATTAAGAAGCAGTGAATCTTTTTCAAGTTATTGTTTCCTGTCAACGCTTACTTTTATCAACATGGTCCTACATAAATTTTTAACGTTATGTTCTTTTTTGACCGTTCTGAGTTGCAGGCTTTTTGCCTTGTGTGACTGTCTTCACTAAAAAAATCCACAGCAACCCTTTCGGATTGACACAGCGATTGGGAAATAATTACAATATTTTATATTTAAACTTTTGGCGAGCAATCTTTCTTACAGTATTTTGCCACCAAGGTGAGAGGTACAACGAAGCATGTGCGCCAATTCTCCTGCAAGAACGACAGTCGCTTCCCGCAATGCTTGAATAGAAAATGGCGTCCCATCGGGATACACGCAATTACCAGCGACCTCCGCGCTTCCCCGTGCCCCAATGTTCAGCAGCACCATGACTTGCAGAGTGAGTTTTACGACAGTATGAAATGCGGGACATTTTGAAGATTTGGGGATTTCTTGCGGGACGCGGGACACGAGCCCTCAATGCCGGACAGTCCCGCGAGTCGCGGGACGGGTGGTCACCCTAGTACAGAAAGCCATGGAGTGCTTATATTAAGATAGAAGCAGGATAGAAGGGGCGCTTAGCGCCCTAGCATAGACACGTAGCGATGATCCTGCTATTTGTTTATCGGAATACAAACACTACAAAGCCCCATTTTCCCATTCAGAAAAATCACTTATAACTGATGAATAAGATAATGCTCCGAAACTTTGGCATCTGGTCCAGACCACTAACGCCATATTTGGACAGAGACTGAGCATTCAGAATGCATAGCTTTTCTTTTTTGCGGTGAAAAAGATTTAAGTTTTTTAGGGGACACCCTGTACTCCAAATAGATAGTATGTAGCTATTTTACTCGAGATTGAACCGTGTCGCCACCGTGTGACCGAAATTGTCGACATGTGTTGATATTGCGGCGTCGTCTGTTGTGGAAGCACGTTGATGCATCTTGTTTACTGTTATGGCTAAGCTGCTCTAGCTGCATTTATTGCCTGTGTTGCCTCCTGCAAAAGCTTCTATTGTTTCACGTGCGTAAAGGCGAGGCAAGAAGTGAAATGTTTTCATAATATTGCTACTCTCATTTGTAGAATTGCAGGCACATGTATTTATCTTAGGCAACCCACTTTCACAAAGCAATAAATGTTCATTAGTCTTGATTAAGGGGAGATGCAAACAGAAAAATGACAATATTTAAAAAAAAAGAAATTATGAATCTTCTATTTTGTGTATCAATATTAAGAATAGAATATGGTCGCAAAATTAGTCAAATATTCATTTAAAGAGCTCACGGCGAAGCACAAGGGCATACATTTGAACCATTTTCGTGAGTGCAGTTCTTCAAATTTTGACGTCGCCCGCCATCACATTTACTTTGAGATGTAGGTCTAGCCGTTCTCTCTCCGTCGCATTCTTTTTTTAGCTTCAATTTCTCACAAAATAATAATACAAGTTATTTTTTTTCCTCTCCACAAAAGAGTGTCACTACACACCTATGGTAATATTTAAATGTGTTTTTTTTTTTTTGTAAATTTGGGGTATCTTCAGTTTACAAGAAGTTTTGTTTATACTATTATCCTATCACAACCAAATTTGGCATCCATATGCTTTAGGATGTGTAGGATACAACTATCAAGGTTAATATATACAGTTATATTTATAAAAATAAATAAAACGAGTTTTAGCCCTTTAAAAATGGCATTTGTGCTATTTCTCCTTTTTTAATAGGAGAGGTTTTGCACACAATATATTTGTTGTTGATTGCACTAGGTGGTTAAAAAGGAGCGAATTAGTTAATTTTATTAAGCTCTTTTAAGTGTGGTATGCCATACGTGCACGTAAGACAATGGTGTTTTTTAGCCTGTGCATTGCATCCAGAACACACAAAATACAAGTTATATCAAAACTAACACGATTTATAAAAAGGAGCTATCAACTGTGCAGATTTTATTCTATTATCGTAAGTAATGAAAAGAAGTTCTCCTTTGGTGCGTATACCATTAAAAGAGTGAACATTGTTACCCTTCATTTGACTAATTCATCAGTTAATCCATTGAATCCACCAAATTCATTGAGCATGTTATATAAAAAATAAACTATTTTTACTACCGTATAAATTCAGTTTCATGCAAAACTTATGACACCCAAAAATCTTTAACGTGAGAAATATTTTTATGCATTTCTATGTGATATTTTAAAGTATTTTTATGTTAAACATTATAATTGATGACATTATAACATTAGGACATTAACATTATAATCGGTGACAAATGGTGAAGTGGTTTACCATGGTTTACCTAAAACGAATAAGGGCATAAGACATAATAAAGCGGGCATTCTTCATTTTGGTATCTGACTTTTTTCAAGATTTAGCCAAGTAAACAGGAAAAAAAGTAATTATTTTCGCCCACAATGTGCAAAGAAACGAGAGCAATATCTGTGGCGTGGTCGAGCAATGCGGCTGGAATGGTACATACCTGAGGACGGAGGTGCAAATTCTCATAGCTCTTCTGGTTCGCGTCGTGGATTCCACTGACGACCACCACCTGTGCTTGGTGATCCGCGAAGTAAAGAGCGCGGTGGAAGTTTCTAGAACGATCCAACATTACGCATAGCGACTGGATACTGCCAAAGCGGGATTTCGCATAACGCGAGCAATGTCTGAAAACAAGTCGTTCAAGGAGACAACACGGAAGACTCCTTTCGTCGTGCCAAGAGCGGAGAAAAAGGTTTTTTATGTAGCGGCGACGGCAAAGGACGAGGTCAAAATCTTTGCAAAGTGTAGCCTGTAAAGCTATCGCAATTGAAACAATATTGAACTATGGAAAGGTCAATCAATGAATTTTCCAGTTCCATATGTAGTGAGCGAGGTTGGTTAGTGCTGAGGGCTGCCTGAAAGTGTGGTGATTGCACCTTTCTCCCTCATCCATGCCTTGATTGATACAGGTCCTTCATAACCTTCAATAGCCTCGAATTTGGAAAGGTTTTTGAAGTCCTACACTTTTTGGTAGTCCTTGAAAACTCTTTAATTCTGCATAATTATAGTTAAAGGAAATGGCTACTTTAAATAATAAACCTCAGCTGGCTTATTTAATATTTGAATTACAAGTTTTTATTTTTAAATTTCATACAAGGAAGTGAAGTACCATTAAGACTTGGTGGCGGTTTCTTAGATGCCCGTCATTGGAAGCAGTTTCGATTCCACTAGTCTGGCAATAAAAATATAAAACGCGAGAGACAGACAAAGACACGAAAAGGCAAGACAATGCTCTACTTGCAACTCTAAAAAAAGAAAATGTAAGGAAGGGAAGAAACCATGACGAGCCCGATTTTGAAAGAGATGTCCTGGGGAGTGAAGAAAATTCCGAGACTAATGATGCTTGTGGGGACGCCTCTCAGACAAAGAAGTAGCACAAAGTGGTCTCCAAAAGGAGGGTACTCGGGCAGAAGTCACCGATAGCCTACCGGTTTATTGACGACAATAGGCCTATCGGTGTATTGGTGTACAGGCATATTGGTCTATTGGTGTATGGGCCAATTAGTGAATAGGTCAGATGGCATATACGTCCCTATACACATAAACACGGCTCTGCTTATACATTTTGTTCTGCAAATATACTCTTCGAAAACACTTGTTTTCTAGATCGGTTTGCAGATGCTGTAAATACTCACAAACTGGGTTCTAACGTATTAGAATAAGAGCTGCGTTCTTCTTGCTTGAAATTCTGGAATGAGCAGGAGTACATTAGCAGGAATGACAATCAGTATCGTGACATGGGTGAAACATGATGCAAGCATAGATATCAATCAAATCTAGATATAAGGCTTATGATAGAGACCGAAACCTTGTTGAAAATTAAATTAAAAGGATATACAGCTCATAAGTCTCAAACAAACACACTTGGCAGCAGAGAGCTCTGTGTTGTCCGTTCAGTTTGTTAGTTTCCTGCCAACTTGAGTTTCTACAATTAGTCGCCTTTTACGTACCAAGTAAGAGAAATTTAATATTATGTTGTTATCAGCTGAGCGGGGAACCCAGACTTTGCAGTGTGACCATTCTTTTCAACAATTTTGACTGCAGAACTATCTCGGAAAGGATACAATTGTCATTATTTGCAGGTGTGAGGCTACGCATGCCTTTGATTCCAATGAGAGCACAGCTTTATTCTCACAACTGTCCGAATTCAAAGGCATATTGATGCTAGCATGCTAGCTGCATTCTACGCAATGGATTCATTTAAAAAATATTGCAAACAACAAGGTAGCAAAAAGGGGTGTTAAAGAGCTGTACCAATATCGCCAACGACCAACCAGACTTGTCCACCCGCGATGATGTGCCGCTCTGCGCCAAGGACGATCGTTACAGTCGGTTTTTATTTTTAACATCAGGGGGCGTTATAAGGCCAGAAAAAAAAAGTGTCTTGCACCTTTGCCGTGTGTTTAACTTGACAGCGGCGATTTAAAAATGGTAGCACGCACGAGGAATGCCGCTGGCAGTGATGTCTCCGGAAAAGGGCTGTTTCTTGCGGTAGTTTGGACAACAGCGATGTTGAAGACCTCGAGTTGGTCTCTCAGAGTGGGTCTGACATGCTCGTGAATACGACACAGCTTCAGATGACGACGAGAGTGACAGCGACCACGATGACGCACTGTCAAATACTGGCAGCGCTTAAACACCAAAACCCGCCGCCAGTACGAAGCAACGTCTACCACGTCTACACAGTTGTTACGGCGTGTCGGTTCAAATAAATATGACGCATTTCAGTACATTTTATCCCATTACTCTTGCATGCATTGAGGGAAAGCTGTCCTTCAAAGCAACTTGGGTCAATTCCAACCAGACACCAATCAATTAAAATACTTTCACAATCGGAAAGATATATAACAGATATTTTGACTACGGTACATGAAAAAAATTGGGAAATTTGGTGCGTTTTTGTGGAAATAATTTGGGGGTTAAAGGGTTAATGGGAATTTAAAGAGAACGAGCAAATATATTGGAGGCTCGAACACTGAATGAGGAAATAGTGAGACGTTAGAAACTTTGTTTGCTACGATAGCGTTTTACAATGCGATGTGTACACCGGTGATGGGATAACTATGGATAACTAGATGGGATAACTATATATATATAGTTATCCACTGATGGGATAACTATGGGATACTAGATGGGATAACTATATATATATAGTTATCCCATCTTATAGGATAACTATATATACAGGGTGTTTCACGAAAGGTGGACAAATTCGATATTGCGGAAACTACACGTCGCATTAAAAAAAGGCTTGTGTCGTTTTGGTCCTGGGCCAGGGGCCTTTTTAGGAAAATTATTAATATTGGGTTTAAGGGCATGGTTTCAATTAGAACATTGCTCAGCATCGTCAAAAACACTAAATCAACAAATTGCAGAGCGCTATAGAAAACACGCGAAGCATTTTACGACTTTCTGAAAAACCGTACACATCTGACGGGTTTAAGTTTCGGTTTGTTATCGGAGCGCATCTCAGTCCCGGCGGCACGCGCCCTGTAGAGAGATAGTGCAACCAGCCTCTGCTGCGTCGCGCGATGACAGCGCAGCAGAGGTTGGATGCACAATCTCTCCACGGGGGCGGTGCTACCGAGGCGGAGATGCGCTCCGATAGCAAACCGAAACTTAAAAACCTGTCGAATTTGTGCGGTTTTTCAGAAAGCCGTAAAATGCTTCGCGTGCCTTCGATCGTTCTGCAATTTGTTGATCTAGTGTTTTTCGACGATGCTGAGCAATTTTCTAATTGAAACTATGCCATTAAACACAATATTAAAAAAGTTAAGTACGCGAAAATAGTTAACAATTTAATTATCTCGGACTTTAATAATTTTCCTGAGTAGGCCCCTGACCCAGGATCAAAAGACACAAGCCTTTTTTTGCTGCGACGTGTAGTTTTTGCTATATCGAATTTGTCCACCTTTCGTGAAACACCCTGTATATATGAGTTATCCCATAAGCATCATCTCCATTACTCCAATAGACTAATGGCCAGTTCCATCAACATCTCTTTGGTCCAAAGACATCTCTACTGCTCAAATAGACATGTTCACTTGGTCTGATAGGCATTTTTACTGGACCAATAAAAGTTTGTATTAGACAAATAGAAGTTCCTTTTTGCCCAATATGAAATCTCTAGCACCAATAGACATTCCTATGGGACCAATAGACCTTTCTATTAGACCAATAGAACTTCTAATGATCGTATTAGTGACGAGATGTTTTGGTGGCAGCTCACCTTGCAGTCCTGTGACAGAACTGGTAGGATGTAAGCAGACGATGCGCTATGTCAAAGCGTGGAGTGGCTATGTTAGTTTGCATCTATGCCGTTTAAAAATGGTTTTTTTATTAAAGAAATGCATATAACGTTTTTGTGAGTGATCTTTCTAATAAATAACAGTGCCTTCAAGTTGCTTTTTGTAGTAGAAAAACTTTAAAATGTTCAAAAACAAGCCTAGAGCTTCACATTACAGCTTGCACGGCATGCGTCAGGGCTATTCACAGCCTCTCTGGTTCTTGTTTCTTTTTTTCGGGTCTGTGGAGGCTGCTGTAGAAAAGGGTTTTGCATTCACCAGAATAAATGACATGCTGTCTTCTTAGCTGTGCATGCGTGCAAAAATCTGTTGCAAAGCGCGGCACACTTGTTTTAGCTACATTGAGCTGGCCGATACCAATGCTTTTCTGTCCAAGTGTGACTCGACAGTTGGTGCCGAGCAAATGCTCGTCAGAAACCGACGTTTAGCTCCTCCCGAATCGAATATGTGGCAAAGAAGTTTTTCACATTGCGACTTGTGCTCAAAAGAAAAGCAGACATTTTCATAAATTCTTAACTTGTCGGCCATGGCCCGGCAAATTCAGGCCATTGGTTAATTTGCTCTATCCTATTTCTTACTAACAATTCTTTACAAATTTAAAACCGTTCACTGAGGAGAACGCATCACGGATTATGGACGTTTGGGTCCACAATAATTAACGGGGGATGTGGGGCCTTCGAGTAATTTTCTTATTTATGAAAGAATACTTATCATATTATACACTGATATGACACTGACATGGTAACCCTGGAGCCGGGGAAAAGAAGGGACGTAGGACAGACACAAAACTCCAAACACAGCTAAAATTTTATTTCACCGTCACGTCCTTTAATAGACCTACGACCAAGCGACACAGACATAAAAGGTTTGACAACAAAGAACCTATGTGCGGCCAAGCGACGCAGAGCACAAAGGGTTTGACAACAAAGAACCATTGGAAGGAAGGTGCAAGAGATAAAACCAGGTATGCATCTAGGAAGACCATGCGGCGACTTAAGAACTCAAAAGAGATTTGACATGATATCCATAAGCATACTTCCAACAAAGAACCATCGAAAGGAGGGTGCGAGCGATAACCAGATCACGCTTCTAGAACTAAACAAAGACTCAAAAACCAACCAAGAAGTTCAAAACACACCTAAACAAATCAAATAAAAAAATTAAGAATTTAGAAACGTTTGAAGCGGATCACCTAAAGCAACAGACACATTGCTAAAGCAACGCTATCATGACTAACTATTCTCAAGGACTTTACCGGACGTTATATAGCAGTCTTGCTCCTATCCAGGACTTTGTCTCCTCCAGTGGAATGCTACAAGCACATACATCGGAAAACACATCTCACTTACCTATTCCAAATATGCAATCAGACACTGAATATCTTTACTGAAACCTGAGTCATGGGAGATCGATCTGAATTTGATTAGGTCATTTGTTATGGGTCGATTAAAGAAAAATTAAATGTAAATTATAAATTTTTTAATGCAGCTGCATTCTACAAAGGTGTAATTTGTGTGGTGATGCTATTTTAGATCTCACCTGAGGAGGGTTATGTTACCTAAAAACGATTGTAGTTATAGTATAAAAGACATGCTTTCTCGGTATTTAAGAAGGTAATTAATTTGATAGAACTTTTAAGTTGGAAGACTACAAAATAGCATCACCGTCATATCTCCCTATCTTCCCGATTAAAATGACACCAAACGTGTTAATATTGCAACACATGGGTGATTTCAGATAAGATCGAGACAGGGGTGAGAAACTGGTCGAATATGCTTAATTTAGCTTCATAATTTTATATGTTATTTCCCGATGTCCGAAATAAACAAAGTCAGAATTATTTTCA
The DNA here is from genome assembly GCA_037355805.1 of Ixodes ricinus. Lineage (NCBI taxonomy): Eukaryota > Metazoa > Arthropoda > Arachnida > Ixodida > Ixodidae > Ixodes > Ixodes ricinus. Next base: position 381 of record JAZHYW010009357.1, on the reverse strand, counting down.
CAGAGAAAAAAAATTGTGGACGCCAAAAATCAGTACATCGCAGTAGAGGTGGAAAGTCAGCATTTGCTTGCGTAGCCGGAGGGAGTCCAACTTTTGGGGATATAAAAAACTGAAGGTATACTTCTCCAAGTGAAGTTTACATAATTTTTAAAGCGCGAAAATCTATATGTACTTAGAAATCACGGAATACTAATGCTGGCATAGTCATTATGTTTTCAAAAAAATATGAAAAAACTACCAGTTTATTTCATAGGCGTTTTTCCCCAACTTTTGAAGGCCTGTAACCCTCTTGGGAAATATATTAGTCAGAAGCGTCATCTTTTAATTCAGTCGCGGCTACTTATAAATAGAAAGTAAAGTCGCTAAAATTCAAATTTATTT
>JAZHYW010009355.1:192500-207071 GCA_037355805.1 Ixodes ricinus | reverse complement strand
GCTCGAAAAACATATATGTAAAACGATGACTACGTTTCTTGGTAAGTTTAATCTGATAGCGCCTTCACAGCACGGCTTTATTGCGGGACGTGGAACGGATTCTTTACTCGAAGAGCTCGCGGATACCTTGCATGAAACTTTTGAAAATAACAAGTATGCTTGCGCGCTTTTCTTGGATGTTGCGAAGGCATTTGATTCCATTAGCCATAAAATACTGTTAAAAAGATATTCGACTACGGTTTCAGGGGACCATTTTTTAATTTACTTAAGGACTTTCTAACGAACCGTACACAGCGAGTTTCAGTCTGTAATAGTAGGAGCGAGAAAGTGCATTTGAAAGCAGGCGTACCGCAAGGCTCGGTGTTATCGCCACTACTGTTCAATCTGTATGTAAATGACCTTGCTAAAACGATATCGGGATGCGAAATATATCAGTACGCTGACGACACGCTGCTAGTATCAAGACATATAAATTTGAGAAGCGCGATTAGATTATTGCAAGGTAATGCGACTCGACTTATGGACTGGTTTGACACAAATCTAATTAAAATAAACGTTCATAAAACAAAAATTATATGCTTTAGTAGTCCGTTGAAACACAAATGCTTAGATGTTTCTTTTGTATTGCACTCGTCCAGGTGCACACCCTGCTCCTGTACACCTCTTGAATACGTTAGTACGACCAAGTATTTAGGAATCTTTTTTGACAGCGATTTATCATGGAACTCGCACCTTAGTTACGTAGCCAAGAAGATGAGAAGTGTGTCCTGTATGTTATATTCTACGAAGGCGTTTCTACCATTGTCTGTTCGAAAAATGATTGTTAATGCCTTAGCCTACGGCCTGTTACGTTATGGAATCACTGTCTATGCCAACTGTTCTGCGCTTTGGCATAATAAAATAGACAGCATTCTCAAAGGTATTTTGAAAAGCGTAGCATACACATCTTTAGATGTGCCAAGTGAAGAGCTGTTTTTTTCTTTGTGCCTTCCGCGTTTTTCAGCACTGTACAAACGATGTGTTATTGGCAAGCATTATTGGTTTAGTCTTTTCAAAACGCCCCGTGACGTGCAACGCACTCTAAGGGAAAGTGAACGTTTTATAATTCCTCGAGTTTACACGAAATATGGCAAACGTATGCGCTCATTCTACGTCCCTGAACTTTTCAATAGTTTGTCTGAGTCATTCTTGGAACTAAACTCAAAACGTCAGTTAAAAAAACAACTAAGAACAATCTGTTAAAAGTACACTTCCGGATATATTCTTTTTATATTTTTTCCCTTGTCATGTGCGATAGATGTATGTTGTGGTTTGAGGTTTTTTTTTTCTTGCATTTCACGCTTCTCAGAGTTTGGTTTCAAGTTTTGAAGATAAGAGATGAACAGATTTGTTTTGTTTGCTTGTTCGTTTTCAGACGAAGAGTATTCACGTGAGCATTCATTTTTTTTTTTCTCGATGCTCTACAGTATTTAGTGATGTATGATTGCAGGTCACTGTGTGTTTTGTTTTTTTCCCCTTCGGACAAGTGTGCAGTTTTTCTTTGCAATTGTTCTTTAGTGTTTAAATTTTTTTTTTTTTTTGCTTTATAACCTTGTGCAAATGTGATTTTCTCACGCCGCTGCTGGGTCCAGTCCCACAAGCCGCTTTTGGCTTTCGACGGACCCGCGTTATTGTGTATTGATATGAAATGTGTGAAATAAAGATTATTATTATTATTATTATTATTATTATTATTATTATTATTATTATTATTTTTTGTTATTATTATTATTTGTATTGTTATTATTAGCATTATTACTATTATTATTTATGTGTTTATTCCTGTGAAACAATTTTGTATTTCCTTTGATTTCTTTTGAATTACTAAAACACACCGCTGTGACGTCACGTGTAATATCTATATCGATTGGGCTGCAGTATTTTGCTTTCGAAGCGCTCAGCTCTGAGTTTAACTGCTTTCTTTTAATTTTTATTGCACTTTTAGGTTCATTAGTAGTTTAAGTACTTTTTTCCAGTAACTTCTACTTAAATTAGAAATTATTTTCAAGATTTAGTTTGTGGGTTGCTTATCACGAAATATATTAACAGAAAAAAATTACAGGAGGACAGTTACAACCGCTTACCTGTAGGAATGCGAAAGCATTCCTACACGGACCGCATTCTTACAAGCAGCGCGCCACGTCTTTCTTTTGCACACGGCGCTTCGGCGGTGACGTCAAGCTCCCCCACTGCGCACGCGAGGCGCACCCGCCGGATCCACGGCTTCCGTGACGATGCATCTGCGTTGCTCTGCTTTTCTTTGTGTTTTATTCCTGAGGTGCGTCCGCTTTGACCTTGAGCGGCCCCACCGGCTTCCGTGACGATGCTTAGGAGTTGCTGTGCTTTTTTTCTGTTTTATTTCTGAGGCGCGCATCGTTTTGACCTTGAGCGGCCCCCGCTGGTTTCTGTGACGAAGAATCTGATATGACGCGTCGCAGCCAATGAGAATTTAGGTGCCATTTTGCTCAGTCAATGAGAAAATCGGAATTTAGGTGCCGTTTTTCGCTGCTACAGGCACCGCTGGCTTCGCTCCATGGAATGGTTAAAGCTTTCGCGGCTAAAGCTTTCGCAGTTGACACTCGCAAAGAAAAAATACACATAATGTAAGGCAATCCAGAGAGAAACGTACATTTTTAGCACATTTGTAAGCTTCCCCGTATGTGGTTTCTTGTGGCCGGGAAGTCCAGCTTTCAGACCGTTGAAACCGGATATAAAACTCGAAGGTGTGTTTCTAAGGATGTTACCAAGTACGGCAGAGTAACCACAAAGTCAGCTTTCTAGACTGGTGTTTACTTGTCTCTCAAAGCCTTCTGAGACATCAACTTCGTACATTGAAAGAAAGTACTTACCCTCCCCCTCTAGTCACGTCTTCCCATTACGCACGTACATCGTCATTCAAACTAGAAAACACAATGCCGCTTCCTCCCTAAGAATGGTGTGGTTCTCTTTGATTTTTCGCTTTGCGAAAAACGTCATTTCCTGTGTTCTGTTTTTACTTGGAGACTCGCAAAATTTAGGCGGCGACGCGAAAAGTCTAAAAACCGGAGGAAGCAATCGGGTACCCACGCAGGAGAGCTATACGATCTCATAGAGTTGCCCCTTCCATCCAGGATTCTTGATATTCTCGTATTTGAGGACACGAAGATTGTTCGAAAAAATTTTAAAACATTCCCCTAGTTACCCCATTTAAAAAGCAAATACGGGTCTGCAAGACGGAGCTGAAAGAGGACAAAATTCAAAAGTAAATGCAATAGACCCACAATACCCGCATCTCAAAAAAAAATCGTATGTTATTTACAGAAGAAACAACAACGAAGAAACAGAAGCACGCAGGCGCAGAACCAACACGGAAGAGGTTTGCGAACCTATTGCTTTCTCTACCTATCAAGCTGTGTGTGTGCGTGTGTGTGTGTGTATGTGTGTATCTGTGTGTATCTGGGTGTGTGTGTGTGTGCGCGTGCGTGCGTGCGTGCGTGTGTGCGTTTGTTTGTTTTGTTTGTTCGTTTGTGCGAAACCGCACTCGCTGCCTACATGGTATGAGTCCATGATGACCTGGTGATCAGCGTGAATGTGATTATCCTAGCCTGCTCGTTGATCTTGCGACGTCGCCGCGCTCTGAAGGGAAGGAGGCGCAGGTTTTGGGTCCGGCCGAGTTGGTTCTACCGAAACACCGAAGGACAGGTCAGTGCTTTGCTGCCCCGGCCGCCGGCGCTCCAGAGATGAAGGCAGCTTTCGAAAGTGTCACCAAATCAACACAACATCCGTCACAACACAGCCGACATGCAACAAGTGCCACGGAGAAACGAACTTATAATTCCGAATTCCTCTTCTATAATTTCCCAGCGGTTGTTCTTAGCGTCATTATCTAGGTAGTATGGCTGCGTCTTGTCATATAAAAAGGAAACAGTCGCACAGTTTCAAGGAACCGCTTCGTTGCGGAAGGCATCGGGGGAAATGGGGATAGCAGACGACACGAAACACGTCCTTCGGAATGTGGAAGACTCGCGGCGGCGGACCGGTTTGAGCGTTGCCATGGCATCGCGACGTCACTATCTACGCCACCTCCCATTGGCTCCTCTCTTCTGCGGCGAGCGGCGGCGCGCTCTGAACCGTGCAAGGAGCGGTTGACTGTGCGGCGCCGTCCGTCGCGTCGCTGAAGCCGAAACTGGTTTCGGTCGGCAACCGGCAGCGCCGACCTTCGTGCCGCAGGCCTCCGCGACGCCAATGTGGCCGAGCCTTTACGCGGTTGGTCCGCGTTGTGGCGCCGTTTCTTTCCGCGCGCGCTTCTTTCTTGCCCCGGGAGCAGCGGCAATGCAGAAAGCGGTCAGCGGGCCGAGCTTCGATGGAAAAGCCATTGCCGGCCGCGGGCTGGTCGGAAGGCCTCCGCGGGCCGAGGCTTGGAGTTCCCTGAGCTAGGCCAACCGGATTTCGTTCACGAATAAAATAACTCTCATTACTACTATAAAATATATAAATAGTAATTGCAACAAAAGTTTAACGTTTAGATTATAATAAAAAGTAACCCCGAACGTCCCTCACGACTTATTTGTAGTATTTTATATTCTACTCAATTACTTCGCAAGGGTCTGACTTCTGCTCTACTGAAATCTTAAATAACGCTAATAACCAATAGCTTACCTGCTTTCATTCTTTTAGCAGCTTGTACATGTCTGCTTTCCGCAGTGAAATTAATACGGATAAAAACGGAGGGAAAGGAGGGGACGAGAGCAGGCTGCGACGTCAGAAAGCCGAGCTCTGGTTTGAATGATTAGTAGGTGGGCACAAAGCTCTTTGTCTCTACTCACGGTTCGACCGGCTTCTAACAGCGAGCAGGCACAAATGCAGCTAGCTTTGCGTCTCCCTCTATTCATTTCAACCAGAGCTCGACGCTCTGGCGTCCGCGAGCGCCTTCATTTTCTCCTCTATCTCAGTTTTTTTCTACCCGTATATACCAACCACACAAGCCAGCATCGCTATGCCGTTGCTGCCGCGATTCATCTAGGCTTGGGAAAACATTTGCTTGGCATTTTCGAGGAGATGAGGAGATAGGGCGCAAAGCTTTCATGATCGCTCAACGTCGGAGAGGGCACTCGTGTTCGTACCTTTGACTGCATTGACAAGAAAGGTTGGCCCCGAGCATAGACAATTGCAAGCAAGGCCACTGGCCGCTGGTATATCTCTGCTCGTGCGGACAAGCCCATGAGATTTCAAGCTTGACAAAAGTTATGTTCACGCGCAAGCTGTACGTGCTTGCGCTCATGGGGCACCAGTCGGGGCGCCATGCTTTCCATTGTTTATAGACCCTTTTATAAAGGGGCCATGAAACGAATTCTTCGCTGGGATAAATGATTTTAAATTGGAACTTTAATAATCACATATCGTTTAGTTGGCCAAAAGAAAGAGGGTAGAAAGTCAACAGCCAGATTTTCGGTATGAACATTTGAAAATATAGCGGACTATTTTGTACCTTCTTTCCTTCGAAAGCTCTCCGCCTTTGCACTATGATACATCCGCGGTTCCCAAAGCGCGTGAGCGGTGCCAACCTGACGTCAGCCGAGCCCAGCTCATGCATTGCACACGAGAACTGCGTCACTCGGACCTATGCGCTTGTCAACAATAGATCTGTCGACGAATATTCGGATTCGCGTTCGTGGCCAATGAGTGCCCTGACGGAACTTATCGTCACTGGAGAATGACAAGTTCTATGGTGTGCATAAAAAGTACGGTGGAAGCTAGGAGTCATCGCACCGGTGCCGAAGAATGTCACGACGACGTGATTTCACAATTCGCATTTGAGTTGAGGATTAAAACTGAGGAGGAAGAAGTAGGAAATTCGTTTCGCATGACCCCTTTAAGAGCGCCACCATCTTGAAAATCGCGACACATACGACGCCGTCTAGGGAATTAAAGCTTCAAATACCGGCTCGTTCTGGCAGCAGTTCGGGGCGGGCAACGGTGTGGGTAGGGGGGTAACTTGGCTAGACTTGGCTATGGTGGGCTACAATAAATTGGCGGATGAATCCAGCTGGCTAATGACAGGCCATCAAGAACGAGTATGACGACGTTGGGACGCTTTGATTGAGTTGTTATACCTTCCACATGCCATGGAGCGCAAAGTGAGACACACAGGACAGGGCGTACGCCCTGTCCTGTGTGCCTCACTTCTCCGTCCTTGTCCCTTTGGCGTATTTCCCACCATGTATCAGAAGCAACTAGCCCAACTCGCAGTCCTAATACAGTTTATTTCTTTTACAACGGGCCCCTTTTCTACCTTTAGTTCTGTCCCTCCTTCAAATCACCTTGTTATACGCCCTGTCCTGTGTGCCTCACGTTCTCTGTCCTTGTTCCTTTGGCGTATTTCCCACCATGTATCAGAACCAACTAGCCCAACTCGCAGTCCTAATACAGTTTATTTCTTTTACAACGGGCCCCTTTTCTACCTTTAGTTCTGTCCCTCCTTCAAATCACCTTGTTATACGCCCTGTCCTGTGTGCCTCACTTCTCTGTCCTTGTCCCTTTGGCGTATTTCCCACCATGTATCAGAACCAACTAGCCCAACTCGCAGTCCTAATACAGTTTATTTCTTTTACAACGGGCCCCTTTTCTACCTTTAGTTCTGTCCCTCCTTCAAATCACCTTGTTATACGCCCTGTCCTGTGTGCCTCACTTCTCTGTCCTTGTCCCTTTGGCGTATTTCCCACCATGTATCAGAACCAACTAGCCCAACTCGCAGTCCTAATACAGTTTATTTCTTTTACAACGGGCCCCTTTTCTACCTTTAGTTCTGTCCCTCCTTCAAATCACCTTGTTATACGCCCTGTCCTGTGTGCCTCACTTCTCTGTCCTTGTCCCTTTGGCGTATTTCCCACCATGTATCAGAACCAACTAGCCCAACTCGCAGTCCTAATACAGTTTATTTATTTTACAACGGGCCCCTTTTCTACCTTTAGTTCTGACCCTCCTTCAAATCACCTTGTTATACGCCCTGTCCTGTGTGCCTCACTTCTCTGTCCTTGTTCCTTTGGCGTATTTCCCACCATGTATCAGAACCAACTAGCCCAACTCGCAGTCCTAATACAGTTTATTTCTTTTACAATGGGCCCCTTTTCTACCTTTAGCTCTGTCTCTCCTTCAAATCACCTTGTTATACGCCCTGTCCTGTGTGCCTCACTTCTCTGTCCTTGTCCCTTTGGCGTATTTCCCACCATGTATCAGAACCAACTAGCCCAACTCGCAGTCCTAATACGTTTTTTACAACCTCGCATGATTTTCGAACGAATTATCCATACTGAACGTGTAAAATTATGCTAATTTGTGTAAAAAGCGTGTTTTTCACCCCAAATATTCACTGAATACACGGGACTTGCTAAAAGTGTAGATTTTGGGAATTGTAAGACGGGGAAAAGAAGCACTCTGGACGAGCTCACGCACGATGTCTGTTTCTAAACCTTTTCATGCATACCCTTGACGGTTGCGTACCCTGTTTCATCGAGCAATCCAAAAATGTACCGAAAAGAGGTTGCGTCAGTTAAACGCTGGTATAAGGTTATTCGAAAAACGTCTATAGACAATTGCAAGCATGGCGCCGCGACAGTTGCCCCATGTGTGCAAGCACGTCAAGCCTGCGCTTTAGCAGGCTTGTATTTGCAGGGACTCGTCCGCAGGAGCATGACATAGCGGAGTCCTTTCGCCCCACTTGCAATCTTCCTTAGAGAACGTTAGTCTTTCTGCACGCGTGAAAACCTCGCTGCATCTCTGCGCGAGACGGCACCAGCTATCTCGTGCACTGCCGCCTGCATGCAGTTGGCTAAAGTCATGAATTTGTCACGCGTGCGCGATACGCTTCGCGCGATCAGTCTGTTCAAACTATGTTAAATCACTCAAGCACCAATCCTGCTGGGAAGATAAATACACATTCTACAACTACGGTGCACACGCTTGACTTATCTGATGGAAAGGTATACTTCGTTTCAGCTTGGGTCCAGACGCAGCCGATGCTACAAGCGCGAGCTCCGGGCTTCCAGCGTCCCTGCCAAGCACGCGCGCTCGTGCAGTACAGGCACTGTTCAGGGCCACACGCTCGTGCTTGTAGCATCGGCTGCGTCTGGACCCAAGCTGAAACGAAGTATAGTAAATCGCAAAAAAGCGTTGACAAACGAATATGAAGAGTTATTTATTTCAAATTTTCGCTTTAGAGGACTTGTCCCTCCGCACGCCATCGTGTACCCCGAGTCTAATAACATACAACTATGCACAATTATCCGTGACGCTTTGGTAATTCGGTAATTTAGAAAAAGGCTGAAGATATAAGCGCTCTGGGCAGCGAGTAATATTGTCTATTCTCCACACTCAGATTGCTTTTTACTCAAAAGGCAAACGTTATGCCTTTGAGGCAAGCACGGTTATTTGACGGTGTTCTTTGCGTATTTATAATCGAACATGGTGTTCGCAAATGGCAGTAAATTATCGTATTCAATTTTTATGTCGCATAGTTAGTTGACTTCGTCACAAAGTCAACAATGTACTCCACTCCGCAACTCAACAAAAGAATGCATCACTTCAGTCTTCTTGTGCAGGTTATATTTAAATGGCCTGGTCAAGCGGGAGCAATTGTATATGAGGACGCAGTTAAAAAAGTAAAAACAATTGATTCATAATTTGTTTATTTCCATCTACAGTGATGGTGGGGCTCGAGTGGAAAAGCTGTGAAATACAGCTCGACAAGGCTTTCGACCCTTTAAATAGTCAATACAGCAGAGGTACAGAAAAAAATGCTACTTCATGCGAAAGTACAAAACGGGTGGATAATATACAAACACAACACACAAATAAAACAAAAAGAAGATTGAATAATCCTGGACATATTAAGCAAACCGCCAGATCACTGGTATTTTACCTATCTAGGTTCCCAAAATATTATCTAAGTTGCTTAAATGACATCCTAATCAGGTCCAACTCACTAGCATCCAACTGGTTGAGCAATTTAGGCAGCGTATATCTAAACATCTGAGAGCCGTAATTTTTCCTCCGCGCTACCATTTCCCAATGTTCTGCGTGACGAGTGGGGTCAACCGGTTCCTTTAGAAATAAATGTCCCAAATTCGTAAGAAAACGCGTTTCTCGGTAGCTTTCCAATTTGAATGTATTGCTAAGTCTATAAATGTAAAACAATTATATATTAATAACTCGGAGAGCCGTAAACAGACCAACTGTATGAGAGTCAAACGGGACTCCACAGATGGACCTCAACACCCTTTTTTGTAATAAAAGTATTTTCTCGAGATTGAATAATGTAGCTGAGCCTCAGACGAGATGGCAGTAAATTAAGGGGGAATAAAACCATGAATTATAGATAAGTACCTTCACGTTCTTTGGCAAAATTGGTCGATGACGGTATATATATCCAGCTATTCGTGACAGTTTAGGGATTATAAATTTATTGTGATTGTACTAGGTGATATATTAAGAAAAATTACTTCCAGTGCCCTGAAATGACTCAGACTCTCAATTAGAGTTGAATTTAGAGTGATATTACGCGTTAGTCTGACCGATTTACGATTTACCAAGGGTCTTTTCTCCGCCCCGTAAAAAGCGCGCCGCAGCCTTCAGGAGCCTTCAATAAGAGCGGACAGAAGGCGCATAAGTTCGCAGTCCCGCGTCGGTCCCTCCATTGAGTAGCCAGAGTCTGTTTGTTGGACCACGGGAGATCCAGCAAGTGTTGAGTATGGCGGCCACTCACTTCCGTTTTCTAGAGCAGGTACCTTCCTGAAAGTATAAGTTCATTCAAATTATAAGCAAAGCTCTACAAAGATTTTTATCTTCGAACATGGTGCTTCCGAGCACTATTTGGGTCTAAACAAATTCGTATAAACATGCTAATATACTGAGTGTGACTAATCTTTTTTTACAAATATATCTTTAGAAAATTCATTTACCATACTTAAACTTTTATGAGTGTAGGTCTTAGGAATCAAATAGGAGTCTAAAATATTGTGTGTGTTTTTTTCAAATAAACAGAAAACGATAAAAAAATGTATTGTTGACGCGGCTACTCAAAGATGACATAACAAAAAACAAAAACATAAGTGCTTCTTTGAGATGAACAACCGTAAGCAGATCAAGCTTGTTGACAGCTAGCCTTATAGATAACTTTTTTACACGCTATAAATCACGATCTCTATTGCACTGTAATATTGGAATCTTATCTAAGAATTTTGATGTTCGTTGTTCTTTTTTGGCTCAGCATCACTATCTGTGCGATATCACAGCTATAACTGAATCATGGCTACTGCCTGACGGATGTTTCAATATCCCTGGTTGCACTTTTTTATCTCGCCCTCGTATTGCCAAAACAAGAGGAGGTGGCGTTGGTCTCTACATTCGGAACACGATTACATATAAAGAGCGTCCACGGTTAGCTAAAGCAATGAATTGCACATCTGAGTTTACGTTTATGAAACTAGGTATTGTTGTTGTAGGTATAGTGTATCACTACAGACTGATATGAATGAGTTTCTTAATGATATTAAAACAGTTTTTACTTCGTTACCTAATAATTCTAAAATGGCCGTTGTAATTGGAAATATGAATATAGATATCTTAGGTCCTAATCAGGGTGACTACTAAAACCTGCTCGAATCTTCCGGCTTTCAAAACTACATTGACACCCCTACACGTATTAGGAGTGCTACTTCTACCTGTTTAGATCACGTTTTGTGCAATTTTGAATCAACGCATAGACTAACCAGAGTATACGAAACAGCTCTTACCGATCATCTTCCCGTTGCGTTCTTATATTATGCCGACCAGAATACTCCCGTTCATGCCATAAACTCGGAATCAACTACGAAGACTGATTTCAAATTAATGTCATGTCCGCTCTCTCAAGTAAACTTTTCTGAGCTAGATGATATGAATGCTAATAATCATTGGCATTTTCTCATCGAGAACATAAAAAGACTAATTAGAGAGAGTAGCTTAACAAGGAGAAAAGCTACTTAGCAACGTCAATCTGTCTCTGGATGATTCACAGTATACTCGGTGTAATAAAGAAGCGTGACTATTGGCTTACAAAAATGAAACAAAACAAACAAAAAAAGAATAATATTCGATTAAATTTAAAATGCATTAAAATAAAGCAGTTGATTTAATGCGCCAGCCATAAAAAGTATCATTATGCTAAGCATATTCATGCCTCCACCGATAACTCTAAGAAGCTCTGGTCTACAATAAATTATATTATCCGTCCGGCTAACTCTAAAAGGGCACTCCCCGTTTTTGATAACATGACAGAGGCATCTCAGGTTACCGACCGGTTTAATAATCACTTTTGTACAGTCGGCGCCTACTTGCGCCCTGATATGTCACCCCCCGATGATCTATTCCAACCGACCTGGTATAATTCCACCTTTCGGTTTATGGATATAACGTGTCACGAAATTATATCTACTGCCAAGCTACTTAAATCTGAAAAAGTTGCTGGTATTAATAGCATCCCTGTTTCGCTTGTTCAATATAATATTGAGATACTGGCCCCAACCCTGACTACACTATACAACAATACTTTGTATTCGGCTAAATACCTGGAGGCGTTAAAGGTTGCTAAAGGCACCCCTATTCGTTAAAGTGGAGACCCAATTGATTTCGGTAATTATAGACCCATTTCAGTTCTTAGCAGCATTAACACTATGTTTGAAAATATATTCTCTCATTGGATTATGCAGTTCTTAAAAAAAAATAACCTCTTGTAAAATAATCAACATGGCTTCCGTAAAGCCAGATTCATCACATGAGCGACTCTATAGGTATCGGAAATTATTAATGAGGCTCTCAATGATAATCGCATAGCAATTGGCGTAATTCTAGACATAAAACAAGGCGTTCGATAGAGTAGAACATAGCATATTCAGTAAAAGACTATAGAGATGTGCGGATTTAGAGGTTTGTCCTTAAAGTTTCTGAAAAGCTACATGACAGGTCGCCGTCAAACCGTAGTTATAAAGAGTGATGTTTCAAGACAACAACCAGTATCTATGGGTATTCCAGAGGGTTCGGTGCTCGAGCCAATCCTTTTCTGACTTTATGTAAATGATTTACCAGATTGTTTTGTCGAAGCTCAAGCCATCATGTTTGCTGATGATACAGTCCTAGTGGTCACCGCTAAATCCCCAAGCACAAGCGGAGGGAATCTTGAAGGGCGAACCTAAATCAAGTAGTAATTGGTTTCTACCTAGCAGGCTCTCTTTAAATGTCCTCAAAACTAAATATACTGTCTTCAAATTCCTTCATAAAAATAAAAATGAACCTTCATGGTGTTTTAGTATCGACAATAACAAGATTCAAAAGGTCAAACGATCTCGTGCCTGGGCCTGCAGCTAGACAATGAACTTAACTGGAAACCTGAATTAGACGCCTTGTGTAAAAGCTTTCCTACTCATGCTTCGTCTTGGCCAAAACACGGAAGTATTTCAATAATGAAACATTAAGAAACCTATATTATAGAATTTTTCAACCACACCTTGGTTTTTGCATTTAGTCATAGAGAATCACGTACAAAACATTTGTTGAACCTGTCGTAAAGCTAAGCCTGTCGTAAAGCATTAACTTCAAACCTCCTGATACCCCTTCTGGACCTTTGGTTATGAGCGATAGGATAATGCCCCTACAGGATCTATGCAACTGTCGTATTGGTGAGCAAAGTCATTTGCAACGAAGCACACTTTCCCCTCGGCATATTTAGTTCTAAGCCATACTCCCGCGCTGCCTTTCAAGGTAAATTCTTGATACCGATTTCATATATTGATAACGGCCAGCGGCGTCCAGAACATATCAGTGTTAAAATATGGAGCAATATTCCTGCGTTTACTCTAAATTATTTTCATGGATGTACAGCGCTTATGAATATTTTCATGCCTCAACTATCTCTACCAATGAAAATTCGACAATATGATTGATCTATTGTGCTTAATTATGAAATGAATTCGTCATTAGTGTTTCCCATTCATAAAAATTTGTATTGATCAATTCTAGCTTATTATTTCTAGCTCCGTTTGAACACTTATTGCATAATTGTATGTATTAGACCAGTGACTTAGAAAGAGTTGTTATTTACAGTTAAAATGTTTAGTGTACTTTTATGTCTATTAGTTCTCATTGCTTGTTCTAAGTCGTCATATAAGTTGAGACATAATCTGTTTACCCGTGAATGCAATGGATTGCCATTTTGCTTTCTATTTTATTTGAAAGGATCTATTACTTGGCTCCGACTTTGTATCCTGAACAATGTATGTATTTTTCATTTGTATATTCCTTGCTGTTAATAAACTTGAAACTTAAAGCAGATCCGAGCTCGTCTGGTAACATCTGTAAGTAGTTTTACGTAGCCGTTTTTGCACATTGAATACGGCGCGATGGGCCCTCCGGTACGAACTGCGCATGCGCTACCCCAGCAGTCTCCCATATGCGCACTGCGTACCGGAGGGCCCATCGTATACCGTATTGGATGTGCAAAGCGGTTCCCTAAACCTTTCTTCTGTCTAGCAGCGCCAACCGCTGACGGTTTTTACGGTTTCGCTTCCCGTGCATAAGAATAGAAAAAAAAATGTTTAGGCGTATTATTTTTTTTCTGATTCTCACACTCAATAAGTTTTGGTATGATAAATGCACTACCTAAAGAGAGCTTTGTTAAAAGTATTCATGCAGTCTGTTAAGTGGATTTGTTTGTACGAATTGTTTTACGTTTCAAGAGCGCTCAGAAACAGCCTGAAGTAAGCTACAGATTACCAAATAGTGTCTATTACAGAGAGGGAAGCATGTTGTCCTACTAGATTCGTCCGCCGGCTGAAAACAAAATTCAGTTATGAAAAAAAGCTTGTCATTCTACTTCTATTATGATGGGGCGCAACTGGTTACTTATGCTCACCGAAAAAAAAAATATCTTCTGAAATATCGAAAATTGCCTATTTCTAATACAGTTTCAAGTTCAAGCAAAGCCAACATAATAACAGCGAAACCCCACTGTTTAAAAGTGGGTGTTGTGCCCCAGACACAGCTGCCTGACGCTGCGAGCTGATGAGGCCAAGCAGGCATTATCAAAAGCGTTACATCATGTTCTTTCCTATGTTTCTGTACTTGTTCTATCATCGCTGAATCAATCATAAACCGAAAAAACCTAGTGACTTGCGTGTTTGACGCTGCTTAATTGGCACCATTACCTCATAGCATCGGCTGCATCTGGACTTAAGCTGAAACGAAGTATAGCAATGTTCGAAATAGAAAGTTCGCACTATTAGTGAAAATACACTGTGACACGGGACACAAAAAAGTGGGGCAACAAAACTAACCTTCTTAGGTGTTTTTTTTGTATGCAATTAAATTGCCTGCGCATGATTTTTTTTTTCAGGAATGCTTGTGCCCTTTGATTTAGTTTAACTGGGTGCAAAAACGGTCTTAAAACGATAGTACGTTTCAAATTCCCTCATTGTATGTCTTCTATAGTCTCGGGCAGAACAAGGACAGCAGGAAGAAGCTTCA
>JAZHYW010009355.1:0-187500 GCA_037355805.1 Ixodes ricinus | reverse complement strand
AATTCTCACCTCCATGGAAGCCAGCCCAAGCACATTAACAACTGTCACTCCAGAAGCGCCTTTGTAGCTTCCGTCATACCGCGAGGATCTGTTATTGGGCCTTTCCTTTTTCACCGTCTTGTCTCATTGTCCTCTAAAGTTCGTTTATTTGCTGATGATTACGTAATCTACAGAGCCATAGTTACCACTGATGGCGTACTTGATTTGTAAAATGATTTGGACAGATTTAATGACTGGTGCTCAAAATGGCAAATGATTCTAAACTCAACAAAATCAAAATCACTATCTTTTTATAGAACTCGGCAACATTTTCTCACTTCCCACACCATCGGTAAGCTTGACATTGAGTCTGTCTTGCGTTACAAATATACTTGCATATACTTCAGTCATGATCTATATTGAAAAACTCATTTTAACGTCATCATTCCAGGTTCCAACCGCACTCGTGGCTTCTTACATCGTAACACTCTTCTAAGGTAAGAAATGGCAGGTTTCTCGGTTTCTCAAATACAGTCCCATGCATTAGCTGGTGTCAAGCGATGATTGCCTGTGGTGCCGCTCAACCCTCAGCAAGACAAGCCTCGGTCCGCGATCCAATCTACTACAGAGAAATCCGTGTATGGGACTTCAACACAGCCTCCCCGGCACCCCAAGTCATGGACACTACACCCAACTCAGCCACCTTCGAAAAAAATTCCTAGTTGCGCCACTAATTTGAGCAGACAATACGTAATAATAAAACAATAAAGAGATAGGGCTAAAAAGAAACAAAAAAGGGCCACCAATTTTGCATTCCCTCCGCCCCCCTCACGGCGTTTGGTAAAAACGACGACTGCGTGATTTACTCGCCGCTCTGCCCGCATCCCCAAATAAAAATACAGACACAAAAAAATATAATCCTCGAAGGGCGCACCCTGAAACCTTGTACACATCTGAAAAAAACGGGATAATGCATGCATTCGGTCCCTGGGCACTACTAACACAAGATGACGGCGATTGTGGAATAACTATGAAATGTTGCTCAGAGATGGTGCCGCGGGACAGACAGTAAAATTAATTGGGAAAAGAGATTTTCTGGCTATCACCGCATTGCAAGCTTGATCCCACTACTTCCCCATTGAAATACATGAAACGAAGATATTGTTCAATTTATGTTCAAGGGGGAACTCAAAATTTTCTTCAGCGTGTGCAGAAATTCCCCCTCTTTTCTTTTTCCTCCTCCCTTTTTCCTCGCTCCATTTCCTTCTCGCTTTTTACGGCCTTCTCACACTGAAGTGCTAGTAAACACACGGCCCCCCCGACAAAATCTCTGTCAGCCAACCACAGGATTAGTTAGGCATGAGCTGGATAGAAGCTCGGGAAAAGCTGGCTAGCACTTTCTCCTTTTTTATACGCTTTTTTAGTATACTACAGAACACCTCGAATCACTTCCCGCATGCGGCCATAGCTTCACAACACGGCATATTCATCTCGGAAGTGACTGGAACTTGACCGTCACTGCGGAACTCAAAAACGTTTTTTTAGGCTTTGAGCCTATTTAGAGCCCTAGATAGAGATCGGCCGTTCTAAGAAGAGCGCACTGAGTGATTGTATCGGTTATTATTTTTCTTGGTCGAAGTAATATCCATAAGTAAATACAAGTCGAAATTGTTGCGGTAAAGAGGGCGAAGCAAGTGGAAGATAGGTTGCATTTCTGGACCATATAATCATGTATAGAAATGAACACAGGTACACTTAGCAGGAAGCGCGTTGGATGGAGTACAGTTCACACTGAAAGAATTTATTTGCGTGAGCACCAGTATTGTTCACCTGGAAGAAGAGTGTGTGTTCACACTCTTCTTTGCACTATTCAGGGAGTTGAATTCAGCTACCTTTATCTTTATCTTTTTCTAGTATCTTCTAGTATTTTCGTCTTCATAATTTTCTCCGTGACCAAAGTGGTTCATCATAGTTTAATGGGCATCATTTAAATGTAGTTGCTTGTTGAAAGAACTGTGTGTGTCTGTCCTTCATTTGTATTTTGTGTTTTTATTCTTTCCATTATGCAAATAGACAGCCTGGCCATTTTCATTGCATATTATATATTCATTCTACAGGTGTTTTCTGAGTAATCGCCGCCTCGTTGAAACTAACTAAGAAGAAGTAAAAATAGTGCAACTTCTTATGTAAAATATACCATTTATAAAAAGACAGCAGGTATTACGAAGTTTTCATTTGTTTTTTGTTCCCGTTTGTTCGCAGTCCAGTAGGGCCGCCGTTTTGAAACTTTTCAAAAAGTGGCAGGGACTCTTTGAGGCCCACGCCAAAAGCACTTTAGTGCCCATAAAACGCATCTCATCAGTCAAGCAGGCTATACAATTTTAATCTTTTGTATTATAGAAAGAACGCATCCAACTTCTGATTTCTTTCTACATGCGTAACTGAGAAATGTCTAATTCACCACAAATTTATTTTGACGCATTCGTAATGACCCAATACGTCCCCCTCCCCCCCCCCCCTCATCATCTCGGATGGGATCCTGGACATTTCGGTGTAGGACGTTTCGGTGTGACGGTTCGGTGTAGGCAATTCGGTGCGGTCGTTGCGGTGCACGGAATTTTCAATGCTCGGACTTTTCGGTGTACCGGACTTTTCGCTGTACGAACTTTTCACGCACGATCTTTTCACGCACGAACTTTTCGGCAAATATGACTTTCGATCTTACTTTCCTTCTTTTTCATTACAAGGAACACGACAAAATAGTACAGAGACAAACTCGCAGCATTTAGACAGAAAGGCAGAAGTCCGAAATGTCTTCAGAGGAAGTCTCGATAGGGCATCAGCATCCCCAAGCTCCCCGCCTTTGCGGTACAGGATCTTGAAGTTGTACACGGCAAGACACAAGCTCCACCTCTGGATATTCACAGCATTTATGGCCGTTGTAGAATACTTCTGTCCCAGTATCGAAGTTAGCGGGTAATGATCTGTTACCAGGGTGAACGAACGTCCAAAGGGATACTTGTGGAACTTCTTGACCGCAAATGTGAGTGCCAATGCTTCTCTCTCCATTTAGGCGTAGTTCTTTTCAGTCACAATAAGCGTTTTTGACGCCAACTCCACTGGCCTGTAGTCTCCGTTTCCCATGTCTTGGGTTAAAACTGCTCCGAGGTCGTAGCTGGAGGCGTCGGTCGTCACTCGAAGTGGTAGACCAGGGTCGTAGAGGACAATCACCCAAGAACTGCAGAATTCCTCTTTGCTTCTGTCGACAGCTTGTTGGCAGTCTTCCGACCAATGCCACTTATTGTATTTCGTCGAACGTTCATACAAACATCCCAGTGTGGCAGCTAAGTCGGGGAGGAGCCGAACATAAAAAAGCTAGAAGTCACACAGTTGCCGTTTGCCTCAGTCACTGTCATGGGTGGGCCGCTAGGTGGAAAACGAACACGAAGTGAAACGGGTGGGCTCGACGATCGGGAGCGGCGGGGATCTTTCGAATCGGCTGGAGCATCCGGTGTTGGCGACGCACCGAGCCAGGCAGCTGGCGAAGAGTGCCTTCAGCAGTACTTTGAAAATGATACTATGCACCCAGGTAGCACGCCAGAGGAATGCCCAACTTGGGCAAAGGTCTGGCAAACATAAGGGCCCAACTTTGGCGCAGTTAGGTTTTTGCACCATGGCAATCATCAGTGCCAAAGTACGGTGCCTAACTATAGCCTTAGTTGGGCGATCCTAGGGCATGCCAAAGTTTGGCTCTTCTCTGGTACGCCAGAGGAGTGCCAAAGTTGGTGCCATACTTGAGCCATAACTGCCAGAGCAACGCCGAATTTGGGTATTTCAGACATGCCAAAGTTTGGCGTTGCTCTGGTCTACCAGAGGAGCGCCAAAGTTGGTGCCATACTTCAGCCATAACTGCCATAGTAAATCCTAATCTGGGAATTCGGGGCATGCCAAGGTTTGGCGTTTCTCTGGTCCGCCAGAGGAGCGCCAAAGTTGGTGCCATACTTGAGCCATAACTGCCAAAGCAACGCCGAATTTCGGTATTTCGGACATGCCAAGTTTGGCCTTTCTCTGGTCCGCCACAGTTCTGCCAAAGTAAGTGCCAGACTTGAACCATAACTGCCAGAGCAACGCCTAATTTGGGTATTTCGACCACACCAAGTTTGACTTTTCTCTGGTCCGCCACAGTTGTGCCATAGTAAGTGCCAGACTTGAGCCATAACTGCCAAAGCAACGCCTAATTTGGGTATTTCGGGCATGCCAAGTTTGGCCTTTCTCTGGTCCGCCACAGTTCTGCCAAAGTAAGTTCCAGACTTGAACCCTAACTGCCAAAGCAACACCTAATTCGGGTATTTTGGCTACGCCGAGTTTTGTCTTTCTCTGGTCCACCACGGTTGTGCCGAAGTAAGTGCCAGACTTGAGCCATAACTGCCAAAGCAAAGCCTAATCTGGGTATTTCGGACATGCCAAGTTTGGCTTTTCTCTGGTGCTGCTACAGTTCTGCCAAAGTAAGTGCCAGACTTGAGCCATAACTGCCGCAGTAAATCTTAATTTGGCGATTCGGGGCATGCCGAAGTTTGGCTCTTCTTTGGCTACCCACTGAGGTGCCAAATAAGTGCCTGGCAAAGAAAGTCAAGAGGCCTGCCCAAGTTTGGAATATCCCTGGTGTGTCACAGAAGTGCTCTTTCACGCGCCCAAGACGAGAATTAAATTAAATAAGCTTTGGAAACGCGATGGTCAGATGTCATCACCTCCGTTCCCAAGCAGCACGGCAATACATTGCAGTATCGTGCCAGTACCGGCCGAAAGCCGGTTCTAATATCGCTCAAAGATCCAGTTTGGCACCAACGTTTGATATCCGGAAGGTACTGCCGTTCAGCCGTTTTGCCCCGGCCTAGCGTTCGCGCAATATTGTGCGAATACTCTACGATGCGTCTGCTCCGTATTGGCCGAATGTCGTGCAAATATGTGTACGTTGCATATCATTTGTTGTGTATCAGCTCACATATACGAACAAACAAAATTTTTTCGATCGCTCCCAGAAGTTTATTAAATTACTATCATTACACTACAGTGTATTCACGACATATTTTTCGAAGTTCGCACTTCTCTGTAAAACGAAAAGCAAATTATAAAATAAAATTAACACTGTCCTAATGCCAAGCAAAATTCATCACACAAAAACCGCGGAGATTGAGAGGAAAGCAGGGCTACTCTCAGAAACATGCTTGCAGTGTACTTACTAATAAAAGAGCGATATCATGTAATCCTTGATAGATGAATAATCCAACTCAGGCACCACACAAACACACTCGAGAAAAAAGGCTGCGCACATTCAACTGATGTCTCTTCGTCGGCGAAGAGCAGTTTTTGCTTTTCGCTCCACCTTTTTGATTTGCTTAAAGCTGCTGTCTCGCTCGCTGACACCCGCACGAAGATACATCAGCAGGTGGGGAGGATTTGCAAAAGTAGAGGTCGAAGGGGCAACAACAACGCAGTTAAGCTCCCTCGGCATTTTTGGCGCTTTAAAGTAAAAAAAGAAAGACAACTTAAAAAAAATATCTGCTGTACAGTTAAAGCTACAGGGGAGAGGGTATCCGAACTGTTTTACAGTAGGAAAAGAAATGGAAAGATATGGAACGGAATGAAAGGAAAGGCCGCTTCTGCCGGTGACCTTGTCGCCTTGCCATAGTCTGTCAGTGTTCGGCTTCCATTGTGGGCCTCAGAAAGCTAATCTTCTTTCTTGAGAGCGAAATGGAAGGGGTACTTATGTTTTGCGGGCTTGTCGCCACCCGATGAGGCTTCAATTATTTCTCTCCGACTCGCTCACAGTGACCTCCCATGGCTGCCGTGCCGGCGAAATTAGGGGCGCAGCCGGGACATTTCCTCCCGTGAATGACGATCGGGTACTGAGAATCCGAGCAGCTCTTTCGGCGTCCATTTGATGTTCTCGGAGTCGGTCGTTGAGGCATCGCCCGTTTGGCCGATGTACTGTACCTGGCCCCATAGGACAGGGGATCGCGGACACTTCCTCCGCTTCCTCTCCTTCCCCCAAGATTTCCCTTTCCCGAACTCCCACGGAGCGGGCGGGCATTGAGCTTGAAGCCGAAATTGAAGTTGAAATATTGCCATGTCTGTATCGTTCCTTATGTGTCTCAACTTTCTAAATGTTCCAAAAGCACCAACGCGCTAAAACAGAACAAGTTCCGGGATTTCATTTTAATTCCCCAAGTGTGATGCAGGAGCGGCGCCACGGAGCCCCGGTCGTTTCCGCTCTTTGTTATCGCTAGGATTTGACGGTGCCACTCACAATGCAAGACACGCACAGAGCCACGCTCGCTTTTGCAATGCGCCGCCTAATAATGATATGTTGAGGAGACGTACGCTCATCGGTTCGTGCAGCGCTAGCTCGATGGCAGCACTTTCTGTAAAGGCGCATTCGCACCGAGGATGTAAGCAGTCGCGCGATGCGACTAAATCGCATCGCCAAATAAAATAAAAAAATTAGATGATGCTTGGCGTGCGCGATGGGCGAGTCAATACCTTCGTTGGCGAGTAGCTTCTCAAAAACTCTGGCTCCGAACGCCGTTGATTGGCTCAGCCTCTCCGCTAATAGATCGCATCGCAAAAGTCGGGCCAGCAAGCGACTGCTCAGATTGCGTCGCTTTTTGCCCGCGCCGGTCGCTTTTGCGATGAAAGTTATCGCGCGACATGATCGCATCGTCGGTGTGAACGCGCCATAATGTCGAACCAGTCTCACGGCACGTCCCCTTATTGGCGAGTGTACCTACGCGCGAGTACAACATCCGGCACAGTTTGCGTTTGCAAAGCCTGGTCCAGCCGCGTCAAAACGTTCAGCCAACCTTTGGACGATAAATCAAGAGACACCCAAAATAAGATAAAGCGGCCAGCCGAATGAAACTTGGTTTCCTCTTTAATTAAGATGAAGACCACCCACGTACATCAAATGCCTCATCAGCCGAACTCCAAGGCAGTAAGCCTAGTTCTGGCACTTGTTTGGCAACTTTGGCCTGTAGCTGCCAGATCACAGCCGAAATATCGTGAAGCGAAAGCCGAACTTTGGCACTTGTTTGGTGACTTTGGCCCGTAGCTGCCAGAGGACAGCCGAAATATCGGGAAGCGAAGCCTAACTTTGGCACTTGTTTGGTGTCTTGGGCCCATAGACGCCAGATGTCAACCGAACTACAGGGTAGTAACCCATACAAATATGTCCTATGGTCGGCTATAGAAGAGTCTTTGTATGGTCGGCTTTAGCTATTTGGCCTAATTAGCTAAAGAATTTTCTATGGCTGTCTGTCGCATTTTTACTGGTCGCCTTTATGGGCCTCTTCAGCTTTGTCTATGGCCCTATCGCTGTCGAGCCATAGCGCGCTTTTAGCTTGTCTGATGGTTCGCCTAAAAACTCTGTATGACTTACCTATAACTCTCTTTAGCCAGCTAAACTCTAAAAAAAAAATTACTTAAGTACCCCCGATTTGTAAATGCTACATGGTAGATAATACGTATATGTCTGAAGACACAGAATACTCAAAGCACAAGCAGAACACCACCCCAGACAACAGCAACAACGCCGCGACACCGGGCCCCTCTGTTCATATACTACGTTCGCGCTCAGCTGTATATATGGCAGTCTAATTTTTTGAATCCGACTTTCCCGGTGACCCATCATTTGTCGCGAAAACGCGGAGAGGCGGAGCGAATATTACGCGTACTTAATACATTATTTGCATTGTCTCTTGGAATAGCCCCATCTCTTAATTCAACACCCTGAAAAAAGCAAATGTAGATCATAAGGCTAATTAACTAAAATGCATTAATTATCTTTTTAATAAGTTTGATGAATCACGTTGACAATGCAGTGATGACATGCAGTACACTGGTGCTGAAGATTGCAGTCAAGCTATTGCTTGATTGCAGTGTTCGACGCCTGTGATAATTTATTTTCACTTTTGAGGGTTAATAATTAATTTTAATTGTTGCACAACTATTTTAATGGTTTTTCCAAACAAACAATATTACTGGTTTTCACGAATCTTTGCAACAGCAGAGAACATATCTTGAGTCATGGTTTGTCACCGGCATTACAGATATTTAGTATTGATTGAATTTTCTAACCTGAGTGCTTTTTACTAAAACAGTAAGCGCCGGTAGTGATTTTCTATAGTCTTGGAAAGGAAAATTTACTGGCTCTTAGTCTTGAGACTCGGGGCCATGAAATTTTTTATAGGCGGATAAAGACAATTTATTGGTTTCCGGTCTTTAAACTCGGGGCCGAAGAATTTTCTATAGGCGGGTAAAGAACATTTATTGGTTCGCTGTCTTTAGACATGGGGCCATGTAATTTTCTATAGGCGTCTAAAGAAATTTTATTGGTTCCCACTCTTGGGGTTATAAAATTTTCTATAGACGGTTAAAGACAACTTCATGGTTCCTAGTCTTTAGGCTCGTGGCCATAGAATTTTCTATAGGCGGGTAAAGAAAATTTATTGGTTCCCAGTCTTTATACACAGGGCCATAGATTTTTCTATGGCTGGCTGTAGTTGTCTTTATGGATTTCTATGGCCGACCATAGAGGGCCATAGGGGATGATAGCCTGCCATATAATTTTCCATAGACGACCATAGACCATTTTTGTATGGGAAGCCTAACTCTGGCACATCTAGTGGCGATTTTGGCCCGAAGGTGCCGGATGACAGCCGAACTATCAAAAAGTTAAGCCTAACTTTGGCATTTGTTTGGCGATTTTGGCCCAAAAATGCCAAATATCTGCCGAACTACTGGACAGTAAGCCTAACTTCGGGCATTTTGTTAGGCGATTTAGGCTCAAATATGCCAGATTAAAGCCGAACTACCAGGCAGTGAAGCCTAAGTTTGGCACTTGTTTGGCGAATTAGGGCCAAAATACCCAGACTGTTGCCAAGGAGGCCAGGTTTGGCTCTAATTTGGCTTCTTCGGCCTTTTCAATGCCCTAAACTGCCAGACAAAAGCCAAGTTTTGGCCCATAACTCGGTGCTACCTGGGCAGCCTCGATTCACCAAATTAAGAAATAATTTTGATATTTGAAATCTTGTAGGTCAAATGAAGAATATTTAAATGTGTTTCCCCAAATACGAAACCGCTTCAGCTTCTCTTCAAGTATATGTTATTTAAAATCCTAATTAGCGCAAATAGACCCATGGTTCCAACTCAGAAACTTGCTACGCACCATTGAAAAACACTAAATAACTATTTTTGTGAAGATATAAGAAAGGAGCAGTATTTTACGGTGTTCTAAAAAATGCTTAGTTTGGACGCGTTTCCAGACTTCGGTTTCTTATCAGAGCGCATCGTTGCATTCCCAATCCTGCTGCCCGGTGGCCGCAGTGTGAAGCCATTCCCTCGCCCCCCTCGTAGGATGAAGGGAAGCAGGGCGCACGTGTGTTGCGGGTTTAAGTCCCTGGGGAACAGGACCGTGGGCGGAGGGATGCGCTGCTATAAGAAACCGAACCTAGAAACGCATCCAAATGAAGCGTTTTTACAGAACGCGTAAAATGCTACCCCTGCGTTATGTCCTCTAAAAAGAGTTTTTGTCGATGGCAATGCAACGTTCTGCACGCACCCAGCTTTTTCTTTCTTTAATTTTCAAACATTTATATTAGCTAACACTCTCGAGATTTATTTCATATTTATATTTCACTCTCGAGGTTTATTTTATTGTATCAATTTATAGAACGCGCAATTACATCTCATATTGCTATAAAGTGACACACAACAAAGGGCTTGGTGAAAAAGAAACCGAAACTGATCTTGTCTTGCTGCCATGGGACAGATAGAAACGGAGCAGACCGATAGCGCACGCATCATACGCCTTCCTCAGTGAATAAATATATTCATAGGGGAATGCGTGGCAGGCAGATTATTCGTTACTGGCTCAGAATCTTCCCAGTTTGTTCAAATATTCGCCATTTTTCCCGAATATTCGGCTTTGGCCGAATATTCGGGAACTTTGAATATGCAATTCTCGAATCGAATACGTTTCAAATAAGGAAAATATTTGATTCGTATTCGAAATTTCGAATATTCGCACACCCCTACCCACAATACGACACACTTGTATGGTTCCACCCGCCTCTATCGTTCCACCTTAACCACCATATTGGTCCGCCTTTTGGCTGGTATAGGATGTCCATATTACGGTTAGGCTTGTATGAGGCTTTTTGGAGCATCTTTTCATCATCAAGATTTTCCAACAAGGTTACAATGTTGAACAGCTTTTCCAGACTCCTCGTGCAGAAACGCAACAATACCTGGTCCGTTCGTCGACCATAAGTACCTTGTAGACTTCCTTGACCGGATCGGTGCATTCACAGTGGAAATGAGGCTTACACAAGCCGGAGCAGCCGCAAGCTGCCACATGCGCTGTTTATTGCCATGGTCACTCGGCAGAGTGCTCGGAGCTCAGATGTTGTTTGCGACGTAAGTTGCATTATCACAGGCACAGGAGCACATTTCAGCCATGAGTCGTTGGGATGTGGTCATGTGCGCGCTCTTTTTCCTACTCATAAATGCATTTACTCATATCACTAAATATTTAGAACATCGGCACGATTTTGCGACAAAAGTGCGCCGACAATATGTATAGTTCCAAAATGTATATTAATGCGAATAGCATTCTTTGGATACTTCACGCACTTTTCGTCTATGTATCTATCTATCTATCTATCTATCTGGCTATCTAACCTCTTACGCCGCGGGTCGATAAATAAATAAAAAAGACCGGCGCCGGCTGGGATTCGAACCGTTGACCCTTTGATCAGCAGGCAGACGCGCTAACCACAGAGCTATGAAGGCAGTCATTCAACGCACTCTAAACGGTTGTTTATATCTTTACCATAGGACGCGCTTTACAGCGCTGTCACAGCTACCGGTGCGCGCGCGTTCCATGCACGAGGGCTCATTCCGCTCTCGTGAGGCTGAGCACAGCCGCTAGCTCACCCTCTCCCGCGCTCGGGAGAGGGTGATGTAGCGGCCGTGCTCAGCCTCACGAGAGCGGAATGAGCCCTCGTGCATGGAACGCGCGCGCACCGGTAGCTGTGACAGCGCTGTAAGCGCGTCCTATGGTAAAGATATAAACAACCGTTTAGAGTACCGTTGGTTGAGACTAGCTGAGACGCCAGAAAGTCTGGTCGGTACCATTTTGAGTGTTTGTGCGTATGGCGCGTGCTTTGCTCGCCTTCCTAAGTGACACAAACGCACGTGCTGGGCTGCGGAGATCGTGCGCAGGGCTGTGAAAGTGTCAACAAATTTAGAATCGCCTCAAGAGTGGGCTGGCGTATCTAGAGTGTGCCGGCCACCTGACGAACGCGCATAACTCCGCACCGTTTGATGCTATTCGCATTAACGTAGATAATCATTCCCAAAGGATGGGTTCTGCTGATGTTTTTCAAAGAGGCACTGACATGCTAGAAACAAATGATGATTTAACTACGAATTAACGGCAGTCTGTTAAAACATAAAACATTTTCAATACTAAACACATCAGCTATTTTGAAGAGCCGGGGTATGAGCGTCAGATGTTGTAAAAGTAGCGTTCAAACAGCACGCAGAAAGCTGATACTGCGAAAGATTTGAATGCGATCTAGATATGAATAAGAAACAAATAGGCGGAGTCAGGCAATTATTAGAATTTCTTGTCGAACTTTTATGTTGAAACTAAAAAAAAGAAAAAGAGCTGGTCATTTGTTTACGATCTGCAGGCGTTCGGATGGAGTGCAAGACAAATAGCGATGTGCCGAATACTTTTGACCAGAATGCCGTAAAAGGAGTTTCATGGTATAAAACAAATCGAGTCCGTGCTGCGATTGACCATTGTAGCTGTCGTGGTCAGCATTTCGTGAACTCTTAGCAAAATCGAACCCGGCCGTAACTAGGCCTAACGAGTCGCTAATGTAGGCGTCATGTTCGCATACTCCGGACACGTCAAGCCGACGTATATTAAGGGAACTCAACTAACGCGAGCTTAACTCTGACGTCAGAGCTCTTGGTAGTTGGCTTAGACACCAGTTTGTCTTG
The DNA here is from genome assembly GCA_037355805.1 of Ixodes ricinus. Lineage (NCBI taxonomy): Eukaryota > Metazoa > Arthropoda > Arachnida > Ixodida > Ixodidae > Ixodes > Ixodes ricinus. The sequence goes on along the minus strand of JAZHYW010009355.1, from coordinate 175,452 downwards.
CAGGGTGCGGTGCTAGTAATAGCTAGAGCGTTACTTTATTTTGCTTTGTTATGGTCGTAGACTGTCTATAAAGCGCGAGTCGCCGTCCTTGTAAAATGCAATGCATATGGCAGTTACTTTATGAACGATTAGATAATTTGTTCCTACAGCTCCAACTTCTATATTACAGCTCGATTTATCCATGGCATCACGTAGCTCTAGCTTCAGTAAATACAGAAATACTCTAGCACAAACAAGGGCGTCAAAAAACTGCATCATCCATGGCCAAGCTTTGGTCCCGCGAATACGTTACGGATACCATATGTTATAATAATGCAATGCTCTGTTCAGCGTTTCCAGTAAACCAGCCGTAACTCTTTGAGTATGTGAGCGAGTCAAGATCAAAGTTCATTTTCTCATCATAGTATAAATAGTTTGCCGAATTATCGAATAGACGTCTTCATAAGAGCGTAATAAAAAAACTCATCTAGATCACATTGCACATACTAGAGACATTATTTTTATTTGATCCTTGATTTTTTTAACAAAATCTCGAGATCACTCACCAGCATCATGGAACAATAGAAATCGCTTATACAAGTAAATCCAGAATTACTTATAAGCAACAACAAATTTTTAGCTTTAAATAACGCAAGAACCTCGCTGTCGACACTTTTATTGAGCATTATGTGCTTACTTGCGTAAGATAGTATAGAGCCGAAATGCACGAAAGCAGCTGACATTATTGTGGCTAAGAGAATTTATTCGTGACTCCTTTTTCTTCAAGAACTTCCCTTTGAAACAACGTAAAATGGCAAAGGATAAAATAATAAAAATTAAAGGGCGAAGAAAAGGGCAACTGAAATAAAAAGATTGCTTCGCTCTTTTTTTTTGTCCTTTGTAACATTCTGTTGCCTACTTCTTAAATTTAACATGCGCGTACGCGTTTGCTGAGACCTTTTCGGAATTTGCTAGATCACAAAAAAAGAAAAACGGAACTCTGTTTTAATTTTTTTTTATATTTTGGAACTTGAAACATTTGCCCAACAACATTAATTCACGTCCGGAGATTCCCAGATTGTGTGAACTCCTTAAGTTTATTTTATGTTTATAACGTAATAAAGACCTGCTGCGTAAGTAGAAAATGCAAGAAAACAAAATTTCGATTTTGTTCTCATCTTTTAAAATTTTCACTGACGCACACAAACAACTACCGGAGGTAAAGCCACAACTTAATTTGTCTCTTCGTATGAATTACCTCAGTTTTTAGGAAAGAAAATAATTTGACAATACATTTTTTAATATTTATCTCCTTAACGAGTTTAGCAGCAATGGCGAAGTCGGTAAATAAGTCACGCGCGTCTAATGTGAATATGGGAGAAATGTAACTGTGGCGCCTGGGTAGGCCCTACCTCATTCCGTGAACTGGATATTTTTATAGCCCTGTTGAAGTTTGCAGTATTTGACATGATAATAGAGAGTTTTAGCAGATCGTTCCGATACCTCCGATACCCCTGATAACGATACTATATATGTAAGCGCAAAGGCGGAGGCAGAGTATCGGGTATCGTTATCGGAGTAATCGAACGATCTACTAAAACTCTCTAATAAAGGTTATTGATATTCCAACCAAGACCCTGATTTTCGCATAGGCTGTTTATGAGATACTACACCGTATACCAGCACAAGGATTAGTCCCGGTGCTGAAACTCAGTTACGAACTCCCAAATCCCAAGACTTTATCCATTTGTCCGTCTGTTCATCCCTGCATTTTCCTCTATATTTAGTGGAAAAATTGGCTTCACCTGAGGCCACGTGATGTCGCGTGACCTATTCACACTGGGGATATTGGTGGCACGTGACATATACGTCCAGTCCTTTTCCCCCTAAATTTAGCGGAAACATTCACGTCTTGTGCCTAAAACATAAATTCAGTTTTCACGCAAATTTGGTGGGAAATTTATTTCACGCGACCTATACACCAATTCAGTTACCCGCTAAATATAGCGGGATAATTCACGTCGTGTAACCCAGACACCAATCCAATTTCCCCGCTAAATTGTAGCAGCGGAAATCAACCTCCTTGACCGGACGTCACGTGACCTACACAACCATTCAGTTTCTCCGCTAGATTTAGTTGCAAAATATACGTTACGGGACATATCAATTCCCTAACCAATACGCTCATCACTGCCTTATAATGAAATTCATGAATTATAATACTTTGAAGGCAAAAAGGACGCTGCTACTTTTTACATCTTTCCCTGTTAGCAGCAGTTCTTTTCAACGTGGAGAGTACTGGAGAGAAGCTTGTACTCTATTTCCTTCCGATTAATCAGCCCCCCCCCTTTTCCTGCTTTTCTGCATGATTTCATGAGCCTTCTACCTTACAGAGTATTTCCGCCTCTGTAGTGTGAGCACGCGCGTTGACAGCATTAATGAAGGCACGGGGCAAGTGCATAGGTCGCGGTGCGTCTTCCTCAGATCGTTCGTTGCAGCAGGCTATAACTGACTTGATCGAGATAATAAAAACTGTTTCTCGACCTCAGTAAACATGAATAATGTTTATACTCTATCAGACTATGACGATACCCAGGAGGAGGCGGGGGGGGGGGATAGGTTGTGACAGTAGTAAAAAGAGACTGTGAATTGACAATCCTCCTAAGCCTAATTTCGTAAAAACAAGAAATTACATTGTTGGTGCCTGTGTCGTTTATTCCAGTGAAGTAAGAAGGAAAACAACATGTTCATTATTGCCTCTAAGTTGGTTTTACTGAAATAAATGTCAAGGGAATCCACAATTGTATTTCTTGTTGAAACAAAATTAGGCTCAGATGGGCATCGGTTCATTGACAAATTTGGTATTTCTCCCATATATTTTGACTCAGGAAATGTCGAGATCTCGTGCATTCATATTATAACATTACCACTAGCGTCAAATTCCAACGAAGTTGCAGCTTTCTACAAGCGCGTCGTTTATTTAGGCGGGCTGAACAACCGGGTTTTGTCTTCTTTCCTGTTTTCTTCTACAAAGTCAAACAATAGCTTGTTGCTTTCTACAAAGCTGGACACTTATATTTTCTCCCGGAACTCAAGCTAAATAAGAACAAATACTGATCTTGGAAGCTATCGAGTAATATCTTGTTGCATTTGGGTTCACATATGGGACCGTCGATGCTTGTTTTGGGTCCGGCTGATTCTCGACGGCCTTATTATATCTGAAATTGGCGGACCTTTTACATCATATTCATTACGTAAACTTTTTGATTTTATTATCTCGCGTGCTAATTTTTAGGATTATTTTGCACAAAAATTTAAAAGGTATTTTTGTGTTACGGCCTTATGGCTGTCGACAAACAATTCTAAAGGGCAGCATGAGTCGTAGGCATGTGGTCGCGAGGCTGATTACAATAAAATTGGTTTAATATTTATATCTTTATTCTTGTACTTTCAATGAAACGCCCAGAAATCACTATAGATGTTCACCGTCAATTTGTACATTTTCATCAAAGATATATTTTCTAAGATCACCCACATACCGGGAATAAAATATGAATTTGCTGATAACTGATGACAGTTTCCTTTTATTTTAATTTTATATAAAGTTTTATTTAAAAAAACTGGAATTCTTTCCGAAATTTAACACGCCCGCCAATATCAAGAGTCAGGTAGTGACGGCTTAAGTCGTATAAGAAGTAACGATCTAAGCGGTACGCCGACAGCTTTGTTTATGATAGCGGTAAATACAACTTATTAATAAATTAATGGAAATTCGCGAGATGAAGCAGTAATTAAGAGTTTTTGTGTACCGACGACCAGCGATTCAACTTTAAATAACAGGTCATTTGTTTATAACCGCATGAAGTGAAAGACAAATGGTGAGGTACCATTGCCGAAGACGAAGCCATTCTGCAAGTGCTTAATGGTATAAAACAGCTGTTTCCAGTTGCTGTTGCCGACCTTGAAGCGTACCGGCAAAGTATTTCCGAGAACCACTTACCCCGATAGCCCCGGCCGTGACTGAGACCTAACCATTCATTAATGTGCGTATCATGTTCACATACTCCGGACATCAAGTGGACGTAAAATCAAGGAAACTCAACCAAATTTGCTTCTAACTCTATGAGTCACGTTCTGGGCGCTTTAGCTTGATCACAGAATTTGTGTTCCAGAGTGAGCCCTGTTGAAGATGTGCTATAGAGTGTTGCGGAATTTTACTTTTCTTCTGATTACTGTACACTATATCGCTCGCGATGAGTAACTGTGCTTATACAACGTATGCATATAGTAGTTAAATTAAAACATGCCAAAACTTTCTACGCTCTCCCCCCCCCCCCCCTCCTCTATTACAGCACAAATTCAACAGACCATAATGGTTACTGTAGCTTGGGGAAATACACAGAAGACTTTTACAATCAAGCGCGACCACTTACGAGTCGTCCATGGCCATCTTCGATCCTGGCGAACACATCACGGATGCCTATGTTTTGTAATGCGACTGCTTCTGCCGTAGCGTTGCTCTGTGCTGCCAGCTCGGCAAAACATTTGCAGCGTGCTCATCGTGCCGTCAATAATTCCTCCGTCTGCCATAGGCAACAGTTTTGACGGTGAGATACAAAGCTGGTGAACGCTCCGTCAGCACAGCGCAAAGCACGAGCTGCTGCTCCGCTTGATAGTGATACCGAGGCATTTGAACAGGCATCAAAGCAGTCGCATCTGTAGTCAACATCCGCATTTCTGTTCTTTTGGTGAAATATACAGTTGCTGAAATATAAAATGGAGGTCCTGAGGAGAGCTTAAAAAAGCAACTAATATTTAACTAGATACTAAAGTGAACAATGTATGTACGTTATTTTTATTTGAACCTTTGTCGCGTCAACACAATCTCGGGATATCATGCATGTTGGCTGTCTGGGTCATCTTGCACTTCGTGCTTGAAGAAAGCTCCATGAAAGCGCATTTGGTTAGTAAACACCCACGCTACGACATAACAAATATTTCAAGCGACAGTACCTTTAGGTTCAAAGTAACGCGGATCTGCTCAAGACACCTAATTTTGCATAAATATACTTAACTGCACAAACATTGTATAGAACCGAATCGCATAAAATTAGCCGACATTGTGCGCCTAACGGAAATATACGTCGAGTAAAAGATATCTTTTACGCGCTTCTTCTTTTCCGAATTAACATTAAACACAGGAACCAGCGATAAATCAACGTAAAATGGCGAACGAATAAATAACCAGAAATAACGAAGACAGGGCAACGAAACTTAACACTTTGGTTTTTGTTTTCATAGCATATTTTTAGATCTTACAAGAACGCTAGCGTTTTCTGGGACTTCTTTGCAGGATTTCGTAGGCCCCGAGAAAGGCCAGAGCAGGTTTCTTCATAAATATATTTTTTTTCAATTTAAAATGTTTGTTCAGCAACAGTACATGTAGCTGACAGAAGGTTTACTGACACCCCAGAAACTCCCAAGTATATTAAAAACCTGAAGTTCATTGCCATTTTAATACAAAATAATATCCTTCCGGCCTGTAAATAGAAATCACAAAGCCACATTTAAAAAAAAATGTTTCAAGACACTACCATCGGCAGTAAGAGTAAACTCCAAAGTAAATCGATCCAAATCTATGCATAATTTCAGTGTTCTGGAGAAGAAGAAATGAACAAACTTGCACGATAATAATTATCACCCGTAGTGCTGCTTCGCAGCAATGATGTAGATAGTGTATATTAAGCACGTTCGTCTAATGCGAACGCGGAAATATTCGCTTCTTCACCTCAATGCGCTGTTCCTTATTCTGCGAGGTCATGTTGTTTATTTTGTTTAATACATGTGGCATCTGACGTAAGAGTAAAGATTGTAAGTACCCCAGCGAAGGCCCCATTTTCTGTATATAACCAACTCGAAATATTTCGCACAGTATCATCAAACGTTTGTACTGGGTAATAAAAAACTCAGCTATGAAGATAATGCTCCTTGTGCTCGTGGTGGCGGGTCTACGGGCATAGTACTGGTAAGGCCGTTGTGAATTATAACATTGCAATTAATCTGCATCCCCTTTTTGTCCAAGATTGCGTGATCTTCCTGCTATCGATAACACTTCGTTAACTTGCGAGCACGCGCAGTCAAAGCAGGTATGAAGGCAAATAGTGCATGATGGAGGCGAAGCTTGTCTATAAGGAGGTATTGCTAAGACATCAGCGTGAGCTATCGGCAAACAATCGGATCGTTTACGCGAACTATGGCCCCCAGAGAATACTCTCTATAGATCCCTTCACAGTCAGTACACGCGTTCACTTGTTGCTCACGAATGCTGAGGCGCCTCAAACACACTAGAACAATAAGAGTAAATTAGCATAAAGAAAGAACTTAGAGCGGTTACAGGGACGCCGAAGATAAGCTTCACTGCAGAGCGCAGCTCTTCGGCGCAGTCTCCGAGTTGAGCGGCGTCGGCGTCGGCGTCGGTGTCAGCATCCGCGTCAGCGGGCCGCCCTGCTAACTTTGGAAACTGAATTGGTTTTGAGGTCACGGGACGTCAATTTCCACTCAAAATTTAGCGGGGGAACTTTCCACTAAATTTAGCGTGGGAAGCTTCCACACTAAATATGGCGGGTTAAGTTTATCCGGTAAATTTAGCGAGGAAATTGACGTCGGGTGACCCCAACGCCATATACTGTTTCCCCAGTACGACTAGCGGGGAAAATGACGTCAAATGACTTCGTGTCACGTCACCCATGAACAACATCAGCAGGAGGAGGAGGAGGAGGAAGAGGAGCAGGAGGGAAGAGAAGGAGGAGGGGAGAAGGACGAGGGGAGGAGTATGAGATGGAAGGAGGGTAGAAGGAGGAGGAGGAAAGGCGGAGGAGAGGAGGAGGAGAAAGAGGCGCGTAGGAGGAGGGGGGGGGCACACCATCCTCTTCCTCCCTTAGGAGCTGCGCTGTAGTTTCGCAATACAGAGATTTGTAAACGACTTTCATTTTTTTTACTAATTTTATTTCAAATCGTGCTTTTAGGTTGCTCAGACGACCTGTTAGCATTCGCAAAGACCCTGCAGATTGGTGGTGCACGGCTATAGCTCGTGCATAAATGGTCCTTGTTACTTACACTATAACCGCCCTTGCGTCGCAACCACTTGCAATACACCCTTTTCAAGAGTCCGCGCCGACACCTGTCACCTTTGCCTGCTCACATACTATGAGCATTTATTGAAAACAAGGTTCTGCGTCAGCGTTTGGCGCGATCTAGGATCCAATCGCGCAGTTCGTGAGCAAGCAATGGCACCGCCAATGTTGTTGAGGGCTTGAAACTCGTCTATTGCATTCCATCTTAGAAAGATGTTACTATAAAGGTTCCAGGTTGAAAGGCGCAGACACTTTTTTTAGGTGGCATCGGTCAAATGCACGTGGCAGCATTCAACTTTCAGCATATAAAGCCCCTACACGTTTTGCAAACTCTGATGATAACATTGTTCTGTTTGGGAACAACATATTCTTTCTGTCTTGAATTGAATGATATCTTTTGCTAGTACCCAGTAAGCCATTTGGTGCCTTCATACAGGTTGTTTTATTATATTCTTAACAGAAAAAAAGAATGTGGGAGTTAGACGAGTGCCATCTTCACCATCTATTTATCAGGTTCGTCGGATATTAGATCAGGGTATAATCATATTTGTATGTTGGCTAATTAATTAAAATCTGGGAATTAACGTCTTAATTATTCTCTTCAGGGTCATGTAAAAATAGCAACATGGAGGGCAATTACCATCAAGGTTCAGACCACTTAGAAAATTTGCTAAAATGAAATTGTTTTGGGGATATTATTCCTACATTTCGAACATTTGAGCCCGACTTATCAATTACGTGAGAAAAAAAAAAGCGCCTGAAGCATTACCCACAATGAAGCTCAGCAGTGTTACGTAGTCATTTAAGTCACGACGTCACTAGTGTCGTCGGTACCCCTCCGAGAACACGCCACCGAGGTAGTCGCGATGTGAATAAAACAACTACGTCATTTTTTCAAGTGCAATTGTAGGCACAACTTGCCGAGCTTTATCGTTTTTGTTTTCGTTTTTGCGCGCAGTCTTATAATGATTGACACAACTCTAAGACTGATAAATTAAAATATTAAAATATTACAGATCCATGAATTATTTAATTGATCTGGCCCCTATTGGTAAATGCGTCAATACTGCAAGTGGAACATTACTCCTAAAACCAATAATACATAAGTTAATTAACACGTTTTGGTTCATGAGACAACTTACCATAACGATTATTCTATCATCCAATGTGCGATGAGCCTGATAAATAGCATGGTGAGGACAACCCTCGTTTAACACTCCCCCACTTTTTTATTTAAAATCTCTCAATTAAAAATAAACTGCTACCCTGTATACCTTTCTTCGGGTAACGCGCGTATGGTACAACACAGCTTATGTATGGTTGACGCTTGTTCTTTTTGCGGTAATGTACGATAATAATATTATTTTGGTTCTTTAGAATGACCTGTGCACGTCCATTTTGTGTTCTATGGTACATATAGGGCCGGAAACATTGAAAATAATTTTTTTCAATTTTATCCAGATGAATTGCCTTGCAAAACTAATGAACATCCCATAAGATGCAAGAATTGGGCGAGCCGGAACAAGTCCTGTAGATGAAGGAAGTTTGCCAATCTCCAACACCCCAACAGAAGTGCGAGGAGTGTCAAATGTGCTTTATGGAGGATGGTTCAGATGAAGTTTGTGAAGTAAAATGCGTATGTGACCACGACACTCTACGGCAGCAAGATGGTGGCTGCCGAGACCCTTCAGACTGTCCAGAGGGCTCTCCTGTAGATCACCTTTTACCCAACAGAAGGAAGTAATACCACGTTGTTTGTACGTTGGACAGTTAATGCACATTAATAAATAACTTTGCTAAGTGCTGTAGTGCGTTTATATAAAAATGAAAGCCTTTTCCAACTCCCTGTAACGCCGAATTGGAGCGCAGCTCTTGAGGAGGAGGAGGGAAGGGCTGAGGAGAGTATACCCCTCCTTTCTTCTTCTCCCCTCACGAAGGTAACGTGACCTCGGGGAGGGGGGGGTCACGTGACCTTACGGTTACGTCGACGACGACACCGAGCCGACGGCGACGCCGACGCCGCTCAAGCCGGAAACGGGCGCCTAAGAGCTGCGCTCTAAAAAAGTCGTTGCATCAACAACGATATTAGTAAGAACATTTCGTGTATATTTCGCCGTTCGACGATCACACCGCTGCTTACGCCGCTGCCGAAGTAAATGATACTGTTGTCACGATACTCTATTGCGCTATAAACACGGCTATACCCGAATATAGCCTCAAGAGAGTTGTTTCGAATGGCAGTGCTCATGTCATTAGTGTAGAGCAGCGACGTATACTCTGTTTCACCTTATGATGTACCGCGGGAAAGGCTACAAGCGCGAGCTCCTTGCTCTGGGGCACATCTCGGCGGCACAAGCTCTCGTGACTCTGGAGCGGCTGCCAACGCTATGAGCTCGCGCTTCTAGCTTTCGCCGCGGTACAACATAAGGTGAAACGATGTATATACTTCGTTTCAGCTTGGGTTCAGAAGCAGCTGATGCTACTAAGCACGAGCGTGTGGCCCTGAACAGTGCCTGTACTCCACGAGCGCGCGTGCTTGACAGGGACGCTGGAAGCCCGGAGTTCGCGCTTGTAGCATCGGCTGCGTCTGGACCCAAGCTGAAGCGAAGCCATAGCAATCACGGCGCGAAAGCCGACTGCTCCTCTGCTTGGCCCGACCGCGCTCGCTTTGCTGAGATGTGAGCGTGGGACTCTCGAGCATCGTTAGCTTGCTGATGATGCAAGACGCTGCTTTGTCGTTAAAGGTGCCCTGAGGAGGTCTCTGAGATTGCCTAAATATGGTTATAACTCACTTTGCGGTCTCAAGCTTCCTCAAAATCCGCAAATAATAATGATACACGGTCGATTTCCTACTAAAAAGCAATCAAAGATCGAACACATCGAGGTTATTTTTGAGCGATATGGGGAACAATTGTTCCGGCAGCCAAGACGTTAAGTGGCTAATAAAAACTTGACATGTCGTTGAGATCGCAAACGCTGTTATTACAAAATGTGTACACTTTTGTAGATGATAAAAACAAAGAAGTGTAGCAGAAAAATATTTTTCTAGTAATGGGGAGATAGTACTGCAACAATCATCTAAAAAAACAGCACACTTAGTCCATTTGGTTTTGTTTTCTTTCGCGGCTCTCAAGCGGTCGCTGTATGGGCAACGAGCCACGCGTATTCGAGAGTATCACTCCGCGATTCCACCGGTCGGTGGCGCGAGGATTCTTCGTTTATATTGGCTGACAGTGGTCCTGGTTCCGAACACGCTCCTCCCAATGCCGGAGATGGCGTCTGTGTGTTCCGATCTTTGATTGCTTTCTTTTTTTTAATAGGGAACTCCGCTGCGTATCGTCATGATTTATGGATTTCTCGGATGCTTTGAAGCCAGCACAGTGAGTTATAGCCATATTTATGCTAACAGAAACCTCCTCAGGGCCTTTAAAGCGGTACGAAACGACATTTTAGGGCTCATTTTGTTGCTTAGGTATGTACCGCGTCGCATCAGCACCTGAGGAACATCGGTCTTCTTTTGCCAAACGCAAGAAAAGTAATTTGCAGACGAATAAAACGATTTCCCCTGCCCCTGGTAACTTGGGAGCCGAAGCTTTGTTCAAGGATCGTGACTTGTTGCTTCTCCATGGTGGCGTTATTCTCGGCAGTACACCTTATTCGTAGAGATACCCTAGCCGTGAACGCAATGACGCAATTGTGAATAGCCAAAGTAAAGTTGACGATTTGGCCAACGTAAGTGGCTCGCGCTGGTTCACGCGGCGCTGCGACTGTTTGGTGCCGCCAAGTTGTTTCTTTGTTTATTCATCACGTGTGCGTGCAAGATGCTGCTGCAAGATGCTGCTGCCGGCGACAAAGCAAAGTTGGGTTTGCTCTTAGATTTAGGTTTAATTAATTAGAGTGCAGAACATCAGAACTGAAGAAAAAGAGCGGCAAAAGAGGCCCGGTCTCGTGCTCGATTATGCGCTCATACTAGCACAAATAGTATCCGTGACGACGCAACAAACTAGCAAAAGCCAATTATCACATTCTCCCTTTCTCATTTGTATTTAACAAAACCACAATAAAACACGAAGGAGGTACAGAATTGAAAATTTAATATCCCCGGAAATCTTCAAAATGGGTGAAATATGATCCGTGATATCTGTAAATGATAATCACACCCTTGTATTTTCAGCAGATGGCTATATTTTTCGTTCCAACCGACGGATTCTGGCGAGCGCTGCAAAATCAGCCACCGAGTCGGCGCGATGGGACTCGGGATATTCGCCCTTGACGTCACGCTTGCCACATCACGGACCTATACACGGCCAAGGGGTACGGTAATCACGATCTTCGTCACCAGGTGGCGCCAGCTTTATCGTTAGAGTGTTACGGTCCTGCCAAGTGGGAATACTCAAGGTATGGTGTACTAGAAGTGAAAGGCGTGCCCGGTGCCGCTCGCTCCATCGCGCCTCCATCGGACACGCCGCACCGTAGCGTACACACTAAACATTTTAACACCCATAATCGTGTAAAAAGGGTGTAAGTTAGGAAAAACACCCTTTTTACACTTCTTTTACACGATTTCTGAATATCGGTGGGTGTAAAAAGGGTGTGCTGACGTTTTTCATCCCTTCCACGCCCTTTTTACGACCCCGCTTGTAGCGATGGTGTCTGAAATCGTGTAAAAAGGGTGTATGGGCGAATTTTACGCCCTTTATTCACACGGTGTGAAAGGGGCGTTATGGTGATGCAGTCTAATACACCCATGATTTCATATCCGTTAATGTTTATTGCTTTGCTGAAACTGTTGCTGATGTACGGTGGTACAAACATCCAGTATAATTAATCGCCACACGAAGTCGCGTATGATTAGGAAGTGATAGAGTATAGTTTTTGCAACTCCGATCGAACTCACCGTCCGACACGAGCCGAAAATTACGTGTCGCGCGTGCGTCAGTTTTATCAGTTCAACTTCGATTTTAAAACAAAACATCTCCACTCGCAAAAGATGGACGAAGACGTGTCAATATACAGCCCAGGCAGCACACAGTATTGCGCCGATATAGGATCAAATCTGAAAAATTGTGCCGTTACCATTTTGGTCCAGCCAATATCTGTGAAAAAGGGATGGGTCGCGCCGACGCCATCCTGACATACCGTACGCGACGCCGTTTTTGGTTGAGTGTCAAGAGTCCTGCGTGAATGGCCTATGCCGGCGAGGTATTTCTATTTCTTAACCGCCTAAAATCCGACGTTAAAAAAGAAAAGAAAAACAAGATTAAGCAAAACGGAATCTGCTTGCTTTTAACCCGAGAAAGACCTCCTGCGCTGAAGCATTGAACAAACTGTGGGCCGTGGCGCCCTCATTTCGGGTATTACAAACTCACCTGACTGGGCCTCGCACTACTTATAGCACCTTCACTGAGATTTTATTTTTGTGTGTAGTTCTGAAGAAACAATGTCGCAAGACAATCGAAAGTGCCGAATTCATGACACCCCCGCTTGGGTACGCGATTCTTATATCTGCGTGTTGACACCAAAATATCTAACCTCCCGACGCTTTATTTATTTATTTTTTATTTTTTTTTTGGTACGCGTGAAACCGCATTTTTTGTTTCATGCGTTCGAATTTGTTTTGTGTATTTATTTCGTGATTTCGCGGTCGGCATCAGAGCACGCACGCTACTGCATGAAGCAAGTCCTGACGTGTCCCATTTCGCGACCCTCCCGTGGCAGCGCAGGTGGCCTATACAAAGCAGCAGAGGGAGATTAGCTGCTTTGTCCACCCCTCTTTGACCTCGTCTTCTGATAAGCCTCCACACCTTCTTTTGTGTCTTCGTGTGGCTGTGAGCGAGTGCGAAGGCCGCTTCTAGCAAATCAGAGTGGTGGTGCGTAACACGTGACCGCTCTCCGTAGGACAAAGACGCTTGGACGAAAATTTGTCACGTGACTCGCTCTGACGCGCTGATGGGCTCACTGGGACCGAAGTCTTTGCCGTATTCCAAGTTATGGTGAGTTGTAGGGGCCACGTAGGTCCGGTTTCTAAAAAGGGCGCCCGTCAGGCGTCAGTGCCTCCTGTTTTTCGTGCGTTGCAGTCGCAGCCGTGATTTTTCGTCTTGAACGGCCGGAATACGTTCATACTAACTTTTTGGTAATGGTCGTTAATTTCGTCGGAGTTCATGGAATTATTGTGCTCTGTTTGTTGGACCCGTTTCAACAAAGAACTGCTCATCGGCGGTCGCGAGACTTCCGCTGAATGTGATCGACCGCCTTCAACCTCGACGTTGTGTTTGCGTTGTTTTGTGCTGCCCGAATCGGATTGTGCATCTATCACGACAGAGAGCTGCACATCGGCGACCGCGAGAGTTCCGTTGAATGTGAGCGACCGCCTTCATCCTCGACGTTGTGTTGGTGAATTGTTCTGTGCAGCCCGAATCGGATTATGCATCTATCACGGATTACATGAGATCGGTGTTTTATTTGTAAGTACTCTGCAAGCATGCTTCTGGTAGTAGTCCTGCTTCCGTCTCAATAGACCATTTTACTGTTTACAAACATGAACAGCCGCTTACGCCCCAAGCAACTCCCGGTCGTTATCATATTATTATTATTGTTCCGTCTTCAGCCTGTCGAGTTTTGCTTACGTCACCAGAGCTAGAAAGCATTAAAGTAGGTTTAGGCGAAGGAAAGCCTTACTAAAAGTTTGAGTGCATTTATTTTAAGCCTCTAAGAATTTTGTAGCTTTGTCACGAAAACTTAACATTAGGTCACAAGTGCTCGCATTTGAGGTTTGACATTGGTTTGTCGCGAATTCGCGACAGAAGAGGATAAGATCCACGCACGTTTTTTCTGGATTGAAAAAATAAAGTGTTCCACATGTTTCAATTTGGTAGCAATCATTTCTCCGTAAATACTTTTTGATGAAGTGCTGTGTTACACATTTAGTATTACTTCTTCTAGCTGAATGAAGTGAGAGTTACTGCGCAGGCCAGCTGGTGAAGGATCATGGTGAAAAAAAAACCGAGACTAGGGACAAAAATTGGGACAACACTACACGTCTCAAAACATTTTGAGACAGTGTTGTGTTGTCCCAATTTTTTGTCACTAGTCTCGTGGTTTTTTCACCATGCTCTTCTAGCTGCAGTACACCTTTTTGGAAGGGTGTACTGCTGCCATCACACCCTAATAAAATGGTGTAGAGCAGAATCACACCTTTCTGTGAAGGGTGTAAGGAATTACGCCGGTTTTTGAGGGTGTGAGAAATAACACCTTTTTTCTAGGGCGTTTTTGTACACCAATAAGGGGGTGAGTTGTGACCCATGCCATTTACACCAATAAGGGTGTGAAAATGTTTAGTGTGTAGCTCCTGATGGGCCAGTGATGCAAGACATTCCAACGAAGCTCGGCACCCTGTGCTACCAGGTGGTATTGGGAAATTGATTTAATCGTTTTAAAATTGTTTTTTTTGCGTTTACGTACAAAAGATTACTGTTTGTGAGCTGCTGTCATAAAGAAGGCCACGTCTACACAAAGAAATAGGCGCTAAAATTTCGCTTTCGTTGTCCCTTTAAAGCAAAAAAAATTACTGTTCTCCTTTCTTAATTTCTGTTTTAACATTAGCTACAGGGAGACTACAATAATGAAAACATCAGAACAGGACACTTATTTTCCTAGACACAAGCAGTCAATGAGAAATATTATTGAAAAACTTCATTGCCGTAGAAAGTTAGTCATATTTCAAATAGTTGCAGTCGGAGGAAAATGTCGGCTTAACGGCTGTTGTTGAGGTCGCAAGCGTTTATGATTGAAACGAATTCTTAGAAGAAAGCACCGCAAGAGAAACAATTAATTTCACAGCACTGCGATTCACCGAAAGCACCCGTCTTGAACGGAGGAGATGCTAGCTCCTCGGCGTATGGGCTGTAGTCGATGAAGCTTCGTGCTGGAGTGCTGATGCAGGCTGGTTCTTCACCATAGGGTCTCGATGGAGGAGGCCAATGAAGACAGCGGCCGTCTTGTAAACACCAATTTCTCGGGAGGCCGGAACTGGGCGGTCATCTTCCGCACTGGGTCAGGTGATGAAGGAGGCGCCTTCTTCGTTCGGTGGGACACGTAGTTCCCACTTCATTCTCAACTTACTGGTGAACAGAGTATGAGGGCGGCATGCCACAATGCAATGAAATTTTGTAAAGTCCAAAACTATGTACAGCAGAGAGACCAGCCAAAGGAAAATGATCAGACAGTTTGAAAGGCCACGCCTCCCAGGGCAGACGCCTAAACTAAACGACCATGAGTGCTCGAACACTGTGAACGACCTCAGGGGCTTATTTACTGCCCTGAATGAACTGAAGGAACACAAGCATCGTAACACTGCAAAGAACCTAAGAAGCTTATATGGTGCACTAAAACTGAACGAGCACGGAAGCGCAAGAACGTCATGAAAAGCTGCAGGGGCTCTTTTTCTGCCCAAAGAGTTAAACAGTCGAAAGAATGGGATGGCCCGACATGCTCGGCCGACGCACCTGAACGTAATAGCGGCCGACGCGCCAAAACCTAGTGGCAGCTGACGCACTGAAATGTAGTGATTCTCTGACGGAAGGCGACGATGTTGGTGGTTCGACGATCATGCTGCTACTTGGCCGCAGGGCACACCTAGGAAGGGCCGGTAGAGCGGCAGGGTCACGAGGTGCCATGACGGGTTACGAGGCAGATGTGATTGACTTTTAGGTTTATGTTTAATAAATTATAGAGCATAATATCAAAACTGAAGAACAGGAACGGCTAAAGAGGCGCGGGAGTTCGGGCTGGAGTTGGCGCTTGTAACAGCACAAATAGTGCTCTAAGACGACACAACAATCTTGTAAAAGCCAATTACTACACTGCCACTGAACTGGAACCAGCTACCGACTTTGAAAGTCCCACGCGCTACGTACGTACAGCCGGGAGATCCCAACCACGACGGGTGCAGCTCAAAAATGCTCGCGTCATTCTCATTTTTAAGTCAAAGGACCCTTGTCAGAGTCACTAAATAAGCTACGCTTTCAGAGTACCGCATTCCTTTCTCTGGCACTTTGCCGACAATGCAGTCGCTCTATTCAACAATATTCTGGTTCGCTGCAGCATCATTGGACAGCGGCAGTCACGTGAGTCGCGATCATCATCATCGCGATTTTTAACGCCACCATCTTGGGTGCAGCGATCCGCTGCGCTGCCGCTGTTTTACTGTTTACTGCGCGCACACGCTGAAGTCCGTCGCTTAGCACGCACTCTTTCCTTCTTATGTCGAGATACGAACAACACGACCTGATTCGCTGTCACATTTGCGGCTACGGCAGCTGGCGCAGGCGACGGCTAAGCTCGGCTAGACTCAGCAACAGGGCGCTCCTCCATCAGCGCTGGACCCAAGATGGCGGCATCTGACGCGCTTCAGACGTGTAGTTTGGGAGTTTCGGTACTCTGCAAAGCGTAGCTTTATTGCGACTCTAGACCCTTTGAGCCTGTAGAACTGTCGTCGAATATCGCTGACGTCGACACGTTGCAAATAGAGAACGTCGTCTGTCGGCATCTAACACATCTCTTAGAAGGAAACAAGTTGTTATCAATCGTTAAACACGGCTTTCGGCACGGAGCATCAACTGTAACGTAGCTGATTACTGTGTGTCCCCAATTTACTCTAGCAATCAATAACAGAAATCAGGTTGACGCAGTGATATTAGACTTTCCAAGGTGTTTTGACAAAGTGCCACAAAAAATTCTTGGCGTTATACGCGGTTGGAATTAACAGCAAATGTGTCGATTTTATTTGAGCCTACCTAGGACACTCGAGTTCAGTATGTGCAGATTGATAACCACTGCTCGAACACTCTACCATTCACGTTGGGGATGCCTCATCAAGGATCGGTTTTAGGGATTATTTAAACTAGCTATATGTCAACGACATTTTAAGCGCTCTTGATATTGAAATTAAATTTAAGATTTACGCTGATGACTGCGTTTTATGCACTCCAATAAAATGACAAGTCGATCAAACCAGACTGAACGACAATCTAGAAAATATTTTAGGTTGGTGTGTCAACTGGGGAATGGTTTCAAATGTTTATAAATGTTTTGTCTTACGAGTATGTAAGAAAAAGCAGTCTTGAAGTATTCATACGTTGTTGGAGGGGAAGTAATCATATAATTATCGGCAGTTAAATACTTAGGTGTAACAATTACAGAAGCTCTGAATGGAACGAGAACATCGACAATGTTTGCTTCAGTGCTCTTAGAGCTCTATGGGCCCTCCGACGTAAACTCTCAGGAGCCCCGATGCAGGTGAATGCTTGACTCTACAAAGGATTGTACAGACCCTGTCTAGAGTATGCTTCATGTTTATGGAAACCTCGCACTACAAAATGCATATCTAAACTTGAAAGAGTACACAGGACTTCAGTTCGATTTATTTAGCAACAGGCGTAAAAGAACGAACAGCGTGAATGAAATGATTAGTTTTCGTGACTTGAAACGCTTCAAACCAGGCGCTTATAGAAGAGGTTAAAGCTTTGTACTAGCTATATCATGATTTCAATCACCTAAAACGGTGTCCTTACGCAACCCCTGTATCGCGCGAAAATACTCGTTTTAATGATAATATTAATAAATACTTTCTTTATTATTTCGTGCCCAGAAACAACCTCTCGATTTACAGTGTGGTGCACTAAACATACATGGAGTAAAACCTAAAAATACAGGAAACAACAAAGTTAAATCAATAAAAGTCATGCAACATTATCATAATGCAAAAAATGATTATTGATTAGTCCGCAGACATTCATTCACGTAGATTTAACATAAACTCATGAGTGGATGAAAAGATGTGGAGGTTAAAATTTAGTGAATCATAAGCAATTGATATCCTTGACAATGGGATCACAGCGGACAAGCAAGATAGATAAAAAGTTTAAATATTTCGGCTCGGGCGAGAGGGAACATAAAACTCAATAGCTTTTAATAAAGCGCCGAATTTACCCTGCCATGAGACAACTTGTGAAGAAATGGAAAATCTTTGTACTGCCTTCTCACGGCCAATTTATGCAGCGAAAATTTACGAAGCAATGTTTTCATAGTGATAAAAGTACATCTTCCAATGTAGCCGTCATACAAGAATTCGTACCATTCGTTTTTGCACACTTTCAATAGCTAGCTCTTGCGACAGAGTCAATGAATTCCAAATGACTGAGGCGAATTCCAGTCGCGATCGAACTAGAGACCTAAATAGGAGTAGCAAGTCAACGGTAAGTTGAAAATTGACGACAAATTCTTGAAATCATTCCTAACGTCCTCAACGCTGCATTTACTGCTAGCGAAGACATGATTGTTGAAAGAAAGTGATCTGTCAATATACACTCCGAAGTCCCTGATAAAGGAGACTGGAGGAACTAATACGCCAGCCAGGTAATATGCAAAGCAAATAACATCACGCTTCCTGGATGACACCATTGATTTGGATCACCATGCAGTATCACTAATGCGTAGTGCACATTAAGGACCCCAGGTTAGTGGTTGTACCGCACTGGCTAAATTGCTCATCTATAGCTGAGACACCAGACGCCCACTGAGCCAGACTGACTTTCACAACATGTAAACGCATACACAACAATTTGTTGATTTCAAGCTAAGTAACAATGCTGTTTTCTATCACACCATCTCGAAACCACGTTGTAAATCAGTTTGAGAAGAGAGCAGCCAGATAGTGACTTTACACTTAGAAATAACGCAACATCGTTAGCAAACACAACGATGTTAGCATGGCTAACTACAATAAGCAATGCCAATTTACAAAACAACAGGAACAAAACGGGTCAAAAAGTTGAGCGCTGCGGTACGACAGACGTTGAAATAAACAGTTCAGAGAAGATGCCATTGACATTATTAGATATTGCGACGATCACTCAAGAAGCTATGAAACCATATACACAAATACGGGTTGAAACGATGTGAGGCCAGCTTGCGCAGCAACAAATCGTGCCTAACGTAATCGAATGCGTTTCTTGGTAGATGGCGTCAACTTGACCTCTACCAGTAACTATTTGTGCGGTGTAACTTAACACGAACAACAATTGGACTCTACAACCTACCTCTTAAAAACCATGTTGTTCATCAGATTCACAGTGTTCAAGTAAAAATAAACACGCTTATGCAACATACTTTTTCAAAAAACGTTTACAAATTCACATATTAATGACAAGGTCTATAATTACTAGCTAAATAAGAGTAACCTACTTTTAATACACGGACAACAACGGCGAACTTTCGGAGCTCAGGGAAAAGTCAATGTTTAAGGATGAAGTTAAATATGACACAAAACAGCGCAAGATATAGCACAGCAATCCTTGATAATAAAAGTGGGTATGCCATCAATTCCCGTAGAAAATTTCGGTTTCTTTGATTTGCGTAGCTTCAATTATATCTTCAGTGCTTAAAGTAAAAAACACAAAGTCATCATGTTCTTACACCAAGGTATGTAATATTACTCAAGTGCTTGAGGCAAGTAGCAGAACAAAAACGTCAGCATAACGATTTGCTACTTCAGCTGGTAAAGATCTGTACCCAGCACCATCACGAAGGCAAAGGTTCAAATTCTTTTCCCGAAGGTGTTGTTTCGTGCATCTCCGAAATTCTTTAGGATTTTCAGACAAACTATCAAGTCCATTAAGGTGCATACGCTTGTCCTGTTTATACAGCTGTTGAATCGGGCGTCAATAAAAACTGAATTTCTGATACCAAACCTCTAGTTCGTGTCTTTTAAATAATCGATGATACTGGAGCTTTTTCCGTAAGGAAATCTTAAAATCTCTAGAAAACCAGTTATGATAGTGGGAGGCGCACGTCAGCCGTTTCGGAACAAAGACATTAAGTGCGTTTTTAACAGAGGATTCAGAAAAATGTAAGGGTGCAGGCGAGCTGGTGAATATTAAGGCTATGCTGATTAACCTGAGACTGGGGTGAAGAAACATCAAAACGTAGAAGGGACAGAAAATAGACAGGAAGACGTCTCATAGACAGGAAGACGTCTCGAGACGTCTCTACCAGTTCTACATGCATTCAAGGAATCTGTATAAACCAAGATAATCTCCCGGGAATACAAAAGCAACTGAACTTCCTTTCGTCACGCAGCGGGCCAGATAAGGAAAATTTTGTTACAAACGGCGGATGGTAAAGATCAACTGGCGCAAGTGGGTCAAAAAAGTCAAATTTGGGGGTTTTACGTGCCAAACCAACGACGGGCACTCTGGCACGCCCCGGCGGAGGACTGAGGATTAGTTTGGACCGCCTGGGGACCTTCCGACGTGCCACCCCGAAAGCTAAGGTTACACGGCGCCTCCTCCACAATAGGCCTCCGTCAGAGTGCGGGCACCTCGTCCGGGACTCAGACGCCATACGTGGGGATCCGTAAGGCCTGCGCTCTCGCCTCGGAGCCATTGAGGCGGCTGGGTAAGTGCGTTATCACCCGGCACTGTCCGGCTCAAGCGAGCTGGATGGGCAGAAGTCAAAACAACCACTAACATGCATTCACTATTTGACTGCAGTGGAAAAAATTGAAAAAAGTTTTGCCAATAATATTGTAGAAACGGCAGCTTTCCTCAAAGTCCACGCTTTTTGTACGGAAGCGATACCAAGTTGCCCAGTTAGTTCCAGGTAAATTAAAATCGCCATAAAACTGAACCCGAAGCTTATGCTGAAGTCCTGGAGTTTCGTGCGCATAATGAGACATTTAAATTTTCGTTCTTTCCCAGGGCGAAAAGCCGGATAGAAACCAGCTACCGAAAAACGCGCCAAAAGGATGCCAGCGTCGAAAGATACAATTTCAAATTTGAAAGGTTGGGCTCATGTGATTGTTTTGGAATTCTTTGTTGTTGATATTTCCAATCGAGTTTACATTGCTGTTGTCGACTTTGCAGCTGGTTTGCCGATGTCTTCTCGGTGTTATGTATTATGTTTATCTTTCTGATGCTCACTCCTGCTTGAACTCTAACATGGGTCTGCAGAATTTCTAAATAAATCAACAAATAAAAGATGAATAAACACGAACTGCACTATATAGTATCAAACCTGCTCGGGCTTGGAATCTACGTCAAACAACGACGGGAGATAATAGAAGTACAGAATGATCACTGTTTATTTAGGGAAATACGAATTTTCTTATGCACGGAGCTAATTTTGTTTTCTACAGTTTTATAGGCGCTACAGGTTGCAGTCAAATATATCAAGAGGCGCGCTTGCAGCGCTAGCCAGCGCATGCCCTGATGAATATCTAAAAATAAATACACATTACGTTTCTATCTACTTCCCCAGAGGAGCTGTTCACCGTTCTACCACAGGACCAAAAATTCTGTAAGTAGAAGCTGTAGTAACTGACGTAACAATACTTTTCTTGGGCTCTTTTTCGTTGCGCCATGCTGAACTCCCTCAAACGGCGAGTTTGATGCCTGGGTCACGCCTGGGTTAGAGCGCCTCCACGCTGAGAGACGCCGCCTCCACCTCTTTTCCGCTTACGCCCTCTCCGCACGAATGGGACGGACAGAGAAGCGTTCGCGCGCTTCCGGGATCTCGAAGGCCATGGATCTGGGATGACATCGAAAAATACGCGGTGCAGATATTTTTTTCTTTCTGGATAAGGCTGAAAGTACAGAAGGGATTGCAGTATAGGGGAGTTTCGAGGTGCTGAGTGGGTTTGCTGACGCAAGAAACGTGACATTCAGGAGAAAAAGTTTCTAACCGTCGAGGCGAAACTGCGAATGTGGGGTGAGCGTTCGGGGTTCTGGTCAAAGTCCGACGGAGCCAAATCCGTAGTTTTACCGTCCACTCCCTCGTGACGGCGGCTGCCGTGGGTGCAATCAAAAGGAAGATGGAGTGTGTTCTGAATGTAGCCGTGGCGACAACAGCACGTGCGTTGCGCTTTCAGTTACGAAGAGTTGCACATTTGTACTTTAGCGTCTGGAAATGAAATACATGAATACACCCTTCCCTAGAAACTGTGATTCGAAGGAATTTGTAAAGCTCATTGCCTCCACAAGGGTAATGTTCTAGCTAATATTTGGCCGAAATAGCCGTCAATCACCGCGCCCAAGGTGACTAAAGAAAATTCGGCCAAGCATGTTCCCTTTTTTTAGCACTATACTTACCAATTAATGACCAAACTCTCTACATAAACGGCTCTGTTCTTCATGTACAAGGAGCGCCATCAAGCAAAACTTAAAACAAACAGCACCAATGTTTTAAATTTTATTTCACTGTAGTTATGGAACGGATCGATTGATATTAAGAATGTTGATATCATTCGGTTCCGTATTAAATCTAGAGAATTCACAGAGCGGGATACGTTTTTAGTTATAGTTACGATAACTTTGTAAACTGGCTTCAAGCACATAAGTGCCAAAACAGCCGATTTAGATCAATTTCACAAATCTTTTATATAAAAATGTAGATAGTATTTGGGCAGTTTAATTTCTCAATGCCGTTTAAATGTCTATAAAGCAAAAATTAAAAAAAAGATATATTATGTGCTGCGGTTATCACGTGAAACAAAAAAAGTACTGCATATATTTTCCGCGGCTTCCGCGTGTGCTCCGTCTGTAAAGAGCGTATGATTATTTCGATAGGTCCTCGAAGCTGCGTGTGCATTGAGATTGACCTTTTATTTTGAAATAACATTTGGTAGCCAACCTTTCGTGGTCCTCCCTAGGATGAGTTATCCGTTTTCTGATGACGTGACGTAAAAGTATCACATTAAGAAAAGAAGGCTCTGTTTTGGATATTTTTGTTTGTAGATGCACTTTTTTAAAAATGATAAAAGTTGCTTTCTAAAAACAAATTGCACAGTGCTGATGCCGCTGCTTGTGTGAAATTCCTCACCGGATCCCAGTGTTTGTTGCGCTCAGATATATCGTGAAACAAAAATAGCCAAAATTGTCAAAATGTCACTATCACGCGTTTATTTCAAAGATATAAACTGTTCGTTTTT
The DNA here is from genome assembly GCA_037355805.1 of Ixodes ricinus. NCBI lineage: Eukaryota > Metazoa > Arthropoda > Arachnida > Ixodida > Ixodidae > Ixodes > Ixodes ricinus. Next base: position 152,355 of record JAZHYW010009355.1, on the reverse strand, counting down.
TTTTAATAGATCACTTTTTACAGAGTTTTTTTAATTCATTTGGCTGGAGCAAGTTGGCCTGGAAGCCACCACTGACACTTACCTGATGCATATTGGGCGGGACAGCTAACAGCCGCGTATCATTAAGCCAATTTTAATGATACGCGACAGATATAGTCATCTCCTCGCCTTGTTTGAAAGTCGCGACACCAGAAGACTCCCCGATATGCGGCTAATGGCTGCTCATCAAGGGACCGGTTTCACATGCTTTCCATGGGGAGAGATGCCTTTTTAAGGTCATTTTCTGGGCCCGTTACTACATGTAGATCTTGGCCCTTGCGCTACCCCTGTTGTTTAAAGAGAAGCTCCGGCGAAATATTGATGACCATCGAATCTTCTAGCTAGTATTCCGTGTTATTGGAGTTCATTCTTTGTCAAATTCGGAGGGTGTTTTTCCAAGTTTATTTTTTGCCAGAAATTCGGAGTTTATCAGAGTATATGTTTGTTCGATTCTCAATTCTCAGAGATTCGCAGCTTAAGGGGAAGGGGGAGCGGTTTTAACACACTTGAATCTCTTTTTATTTTACCTCAAATTCTCGGATAGAGCGGGGGAGATTAACGTGGCAAGCTTGCGGAGCAACGCGCGGCTTCCTCGCATGACGACTTACGCGTTTAGTGACCGAAAGATCATCTTATAAAGTCAAAACTAATCGAAGTTTTTTTTTTTTCTTTTTCGTGTTAAGATTTTTTTTGCGGAGAATGGACGTGATATTGAGATTTGCGGGATAAAACTATGCTAGAATCAACCTCTATCGTAATTTAAAAAAAGAGTTGCAGCTTCTTTTTTTTAAGTCTTATGTAAGAAAATATATATATATATATATATATATATATATATATATATATATATATATATATATATATATATATATATATATATATATATATATATATATATATATATATATATATATATATATATATATATATATATATATATATATATCAGGGTGTAAACTTGTTCTAGATTCAAAATGAATGCGCTTGTTTCAATCGAAATTTGTTCAGCTGGATTCAGCGTTGGAGCAATTTCCACTGGCAATATTAATTGGTCCTGCAACAGCAGTTGAAACCAAGTGCTGCTTCAATAAGATAACTTAAAAATTTATAATACTTCCGGAGGGAAGCGCTGGGAATCTCATATTCACCATTATCGTACCCATCAACCTACGCCGCGGCTGCGCGGGGCGTAGTGATAAAGGGTCTAATATAAAAGCTTCAACTGCCTAACCCCAACCCTCTTCCAACTTTTAATAAATCTAACGGTTCATAGCTTTCACTTTTACAAAGACACAACCCTTCATTTCTCTAAGAAGCGCTAATAGTATGGTCCAAACTGGAAATCGGAACAGTGGCTTTTGTCGTGACCCAAAACTACAATGGCCTGTTGTTCTGGAATGAACGTTAATGAGATAAGCGGGAAGATCCCTTCTGTCGGTGGTCCGAAATTTGAAAGAAAACTGGGGCAGCATTTTCTCAAGACATTTACACTGTGCGCCAACCAATCAGACTTGTAAAATACCGTCTTTTCCTTCTTTCTTTTTCGCATCGGTACATTAATTTTTCAGTTTATCGGAAAAATCTCAATTGACGAAAATTTTTACGGAGGGAGTTTTTCAGAGTTTTTTGGATTTATCTGAAGATCGGAACCCTACTTATAACATATTTTAAATGCACTAGATATCCACTCCTGAGTACGTCTACAAAATATATAACTAGAATCATAGTTCGCATTTGAAAAAAAAAATTAAAATTATGCGTACATCTCCGAATCGCGGGATGCCGCGCGCTACTGGCCACAAAAGAGAAGACGCGATGGCGACGTCAAGCTTTGTATATTAGAGCAGACGTCGCTCCTTCCTCGACGGCCTTGTGCTTTGTAGTGATATTGAGCCTCTGTGGTTTTGCGGATTGTGTTTGGTTTAGGCTATTTGCGACATGCGATGGGGGGAGGGGGGGCAGTTGTGCCATATGGGTGCAATAGTGCAAAGAAGAAATTGCAGCAGCGTGACATACATTGTTGAACACGTTCCTGAAAAAGAGGTACGCAAATTTCGTTCCTCAATCCTTTCGGTTTTTGGAACAGCGCTCCCGTTATATGTTCAATCTCTGAGAAAGGAACTCGTCCCCGTTACCGTTTAAAAATGAAACGTATTCTTTGATATACGTTACTTTTGAATTAAGCCAAATACCATATTTAGCTATGATCAAACGAAGTTTTCCGTTATATATATGTGTATATATATATATATATATATATATATATATATATATATATATATATATATATATACTTAAGCCAATCGCAACATACGAATTTGAATGTCGTGTTGGAAGGATACCAGGAGAATAAAGCAACCGGAACCAATGATTCGTTTGTTGATATATTCACCTGTAAAATTGTTTAGCGTTTAATAATATCGGGGTTTGACGGTGGGTGATTCAGAGAAGCGAAATATACTATGAACCGGGATGAAGCTGCAGGGTTAACTTAATATGATTCAATGAAGGGTTACCTCACATTGCACGAACGTTTTATTGCAACCCCATAGATTTCAATCTAACAAATTCTCTTGTTTGAACTTAGCTGCAGTTGCTTCTCGTTGTTGTTCTCCGCAAGACATAGCAAAGTAGAAACGTGCACGTAGAGCTTTTCGAAGGTCATTCATGAAAACTAAAAGTCCTACCTCGTGAAGGTCGGATTCCTTGTTTAGTTTGAAGGCGGGATAGAAGGAGGTGGAAGTAAGGTTAATGTTTGTGCATATTTTAAGTGACCAATGTTCGAGCTACGAGGGTGCGTTCGATGTCCGGTAACCACGTATTTAGTTGTAACCGTGGGTCACCTTGTGGAAGTTCAGTGATGATATGATTCCGGGCCGAGCATGCTCCCACTTCCAAGCGTCGTGGACTCCGAAGATACTGAGGAGCGTTCACCGAGAGGAGAAGAGGTTTATACACAGGAATATTTACATCGTCATCTTTCAGTTTTGGTGTCTGAGCAGAGAAGACTCTCTACGAGTCCGAGCACCAGCTAATGTAGCCTCCTTGAAGTGGCGAGGGGGTCCCTGTCCAAGGTCCCGCGAGGGGAAAGGGCACTCTCGCCGCCACCGGACGTCTCTGCAGTCTCCCCGGACGCGGACCTCCCACGTTGTCACACCACGGTCCAAGCATCCCTCTCGTCCCGTTTCCCCGAAGAACGCGGGAACAGAGCAGCTCTCCCGATCACACGCCGAGACCCGAACGTCTCCACTTGTCTCCATCGTTCGTTAGCACCCGGTCCGAAGGCCGAGGAAGCGGGCCCCCATTTCTCAGCGGGGTGTCAGGGGGTCAGCTCCCGCTGTGCCGGGTGGCCCGCTCGGCGTCGCCCGGAAGCCGCACCCCACCCACGCCGCGTCGGTCGGCATGTTCGGAGGCGCCAGAATGCCGAGCCCGAGACTCTGGTCAGTCGATGGGTGGTCGATGGCGCTGCCTGGAAGCCGACCCCGCTCTCTGGGTGGCCGATCATAACAGCTCCTCCGCCGCCGGGGAAGAGGGGTCGAAAGGGTTGCAGCCCACGTTGCATCCCGAAGAACCCGTAGTCGCTCGCCGAGTGCCTCTCGGGGACTGCAGCAGTCACATTCTCAAGGGAGCCCGTCAGTGCACCAGATGAAACAAACAACAGTCTGGCCGCACATTGCCCAAGGCCGCAGGTCCGCAAGTGCGCAGCCAACCCCGGGATCCGCCAGATTTTTATAAAACTGACACAAACTTTGTCTTTTTAAAATAGACCACTAAAATATAAACATTGTCACTCAAGAGAACCCTGAATCTATGAATACATTTTACACAAATTGAATTTCTACAGAACATAAACATAACCCTTTGTTTACGAAGCGCCCGGCTTCTAATTTTGGTTCAGTAAATCTCTCATAACCAGCGATACGGCAAAAGTGTGTGCGCGACCACGCACAAACAGTAGAAACTGCTGAAGCCGAAAAAAATATAAAAATAATAAAACAGACTTCCCTCCGGCTCACTTAGGCGGAAAAACCTCGGCTGAGACCATCCGCATTTCCATGGAGCTTTCCCTTCTTATATCTGACTTCAAAATTATACTGCTGGAGTGCTAAGCTCCAACGTAGCAGTCGTCCATTCTTGGAAGACATATTGCGAAGCCACGTCAAGGGGCAGTGATCGGTCTCGATTAGAAAGCGCGACCCTGCCAAATAGCACTGCAGCTTCTGGGTTGCCCAGACTAAGCAAGCGCACTCCTTTTCGGATACACTGTAGGCCTGTTCCCGGGTAGTTAACTTTCGGCTGATAAATACTACCGGGTGCTCATTGCCACCCTCGTCCACCTGGCTCAACACTGCGCCAAGGCCACGGTCGCTAGCGTCGCACTGGACAACAAACGGCCGGGCGTAGTCAGGCGCCCGCAAAACTGGCTGAGAAGTGAGGGCCGCCTTAAGAGTGCAAAACGACCTTTCCTTTGCTTCATCCCAAACCAGTTTAACTGGTTCACCCTTTCGCAAACTATCAGTTAGCGCACTGGCAATCTCAGAGTAGTTCCGAATGTAGTGTTGGTAGTATCCCGTTAGCCCGAGAAATGAGCGAACGTCCGTCTTCGTGACCGGCCTAGGGTACTCTGGAGATCGCTGCGAGCTTTACCTCCAATGGGCGCCTACATCCTCGGCCGAGTGTGTGCCCTAGATAATCTACTTCTGCCTTCCCGAATTGGCATTTCTCCGCTCTCACCGTCAGACCCGCGTGACGCAAGCGCGTCAAAACCTCTCTTATATGGTTCAGATGCTCTTCCCAACTGTCCGAGAAAACGGCAATGTCATCCAAGTAGGGCAGCGCAAAGTGATCCACTCCACGCAACACGCGATCCATTAGGCGAGAAAAACAAAACGGCGCGTTCTTCAAGCCAAAACTGAGAACTAGCGGGCGAAAAGTGCCCAGCGGAGAAATAAATGCGGAGTATTGGCTCGCCTGCTCTGTCATTGGGACTTGCCAATATCCGCGAGTCAAGTCAAGCGTGGAGACATACTCCGCACGACTCACTGTCTCAACCCTTTCCTCGAGGTTAGGAATAGGGTAGGCCTGATCACGGGTAACTGCATTAAGTCTCCGGTAGTCGATGCAAGGCCTCGGGTCCTTGCCCGGAACCTCAACCAGAATCAAAGGTGAAGTGTACTCGCTTTCTGTGGGCACGATGACACCCAACTCTAACATGCGATTAATCTCGAAGGTCAAGATCTCCTTCTGCCTTGGCGACACTCGATACGGCCTGGAGCGGATTGGTTCGTTAGAAGTCAACTCAATATCGTGCTCAACTAGGCTAGTTCGGCCAGGCCGGTCAGCGAAGCTCTCATGAAACTCCTGCAGGAGCGCCTCGAGGTCCTTTCTCTGTTGTGTACTTAGTTCCGAGTCAGCCCTGATTCGCACAAGGGCATTCTCTAGTGAACCATTGCCTTGACTGCTTGTCGGAAAAACGAACCCGGCATCAGCTTCCTCGGGTGCATTTAACGTGAGATGAACCACGGCCCGGCGTTCGTGATACGGCTTCATTAAGTTGGAATGATAAATTCGCACCTCCTTGCGCTTCCCCTGCATTTTAAGAGCGTAGTTGGTGTCAGACAACTTCTCGAGCACCTCTGCAGGCCCCTCCCACTGAACGTCCAATTTGTTTTTCTTTGAGGCTGCTAGCAGCATTACCTTGTCCCCTGCCGAAAACGTGCGCTGACGGGCCGTCCGGTCATAGTACAACTTAGCTCGCGTCTGAGCTGCCTGCATGTTTCTCTCCACAAGTCCCTTGCAGCACTGAAGCCGTTCAAGCAAGCCCAAGACGTACTCGACAACAGTCGGATCCTCGCCACGCCCTTCCCAAGCCTCTCGTAACATTCGAAGTGGGGACCTCAGGGACCTCCCATACACAAGCTCGGCGGGGCTGAACCCAGTGGTTTCGTGCGGCACGGAGCGCAAAGCAAACATGGTTGCGGGCAGGCAAGCTTCCCAATCACTGCTATGCTCGTAGCACAATGCCCGCAGCACTCGCTTTAGAACTGAGTGCCACGCCTCGACGCTGTTGCTCTGTGGGTGACGAACGGAGCTGTGTACGATACGAATGCCGCACTTTTGAAGAAACGTCGTGGTCAAGGCGCTGGTAAAAACCGTTCCCTGGTCACTCTGCAACTCAGCAGGGAATCCAACGCGGGAAAACACTGACAACAATCCGTCCACGATTCCAACGGAGTTCAATTCCTTCAATGGCACCGCTTCAGGAAATTTTGTCGCCGGACAAATCATTGTCAGGATATACCGATACCCAGACTGGGTCACCGGGAGCGGTCCCACAACGTCCACAACCAGGCGGCGGAAAGGCTCACTTATCAGCGGCACCAGTCTCATAGGGGCCTTCCTTTGATCCTGAGGCTTTCCAACTCTCTGACACGTGTCGCAGGTCCGCACGAATCGCTCGACATCCTTGAAACAGCCGGGCCAGTAAAACTCGCGCAAAAGCCTGTCCTTTGTCTTCTTGATGCCCAGATGGCATGCCCACCCGCCTCCGTGAGTCAAAGAAAGCAGTTCGTCCCGGTACTTGCTCGGCACTACCAGCTGATCAAAATGCACCCCCTTTGAGTCTCTGTACCGCCGATACAGGACTCCCGCGCGACACTGAAATGTAACGTTTCTCTTGGAAAGGCCTTCTTTGAGATGGTTGTTCAAAACCTTAAGCGATGGGTCACGTGCCTGTTCCGCCAACAGCGTTTCGACATCCACTTTCAGCAGGCTTGAAAGACCAGACGAGTGCGGCGGAACCAGAGATGTAATTGATTCAGGCGTTTCATCTGGACAATTAGGCATAGTCTCTTCTGCCTCGCCATCGGCACACAGATCTAACTGCGGCTCCGGTGCATCCGGCTCCCCCATGTCCTGCGCCCCAACTGTGCCTGTATCTTTTGAATCGTTACAAACACCTCCGTCCGCGCACTTCTTTTGCGCTGCGAGTTCACGAACCTTGGATCGGGTAAGTGCATGGACGGTTCCCTCGCAAAATTTCAAACCCTTGTCTCTCAGCATTCGATCTGACTTGTTGGAAAACAAATAGGGGTACCTCTTGGAAAGGTTTTGCGACACCGCCGCCTCTGTGCTCAACATCCCGAACGGCCCCTCTACCTTGACACGCGCGATAGGCAGGCAGACACTGCTCTCCTCCACGACCTGCCTAATCCAGGCGCACTCTCCAGTGAAATCATTCTCTCCGACGTACTCAGGTCTAATGATATCCATCGTCGCCGCAGAATCTCTGAGAACTCTGCATGCTTTTCCATTTACAAGCAAGTCATGGAGGTAGGGCTCGAGAAGGCGAGCGTTCTCGTCATCGTCATCAACGAAGGAGAAAACCACCTTCGGTTTTCGGCAACCCGCACTGATATGTCCGGGCTCCTGACAGCGGAAACAGACTAAGGGTTTTCTTGCTTCGAACGCCCTCTTTTTCCCAAAATCTGTCCTCCCTTCGCTCTCTTTCTTATCGGACATCTCCCCCCTTTCTCACTCTTTTTCTCCTAGCGACCCGGAATTTTCTTTTCCGGGCGCACCAACTCTCTTGGAAGGCTCCCTGCCTGCGTTTGCCCCGAGACGAACCCGGCTTCTCTCAGCATCGCGCCTTAAAGCAAATTCTTCTGCCAGATCGGCGGCTCGCTCCAACGTTTTAACTCCCGGTCTGTCCTGCACCCACAGGCGGGTTTCCTCCGTCAAGCAGTTATAAAACTGTTCGAGACCGATACACTCGACCACCTTGTCGTGGTCTCCCAAAGCTTCCTCTCCTTTTAGCCACTCTACGAGATTGGATTTTAGGTTGTAGGCGAATTCAGAGAAGGACTCATCCGACTTCTTTCCCTCAGTGCGAAATCGGCGACGGAAGGCGTCGGCGGAAAGGCGGTACTTCTTCAGGAGAGCCGATTTGACCTTGTCATAATCGTCTGCCTCCGCTCTTTCCAGCCGAGCCACCACGTCGGCGGCCTCGCACGGCAGAACTGTCAAGAGCCATTGCGGCCAGGTGTCGCGCGGATAGTCCATCTTCTCACATGTTCTTTCGAAATTTACAAGAAACAATCCAATATCTTCTTTAATTTTAAAGGGCTGTAGGAGGTCTTTCATTTTCAGCCGCGGTGTTGCCTGACCAACCCTAGAACTCGGTGTCTCTCGGCCTGCACGCTCTGCCTCCACCTGGGCTATCTGAAGCTCTAACTTTTTCCGTTCCAGCTCCCTTTCCTCTGACTCCCTGCGATAGAGACGCTCCTTCTCTTTCCACGAGCTCTCTTCCTCCGATTCTCGATAAAGACGCTCTTTCTTCTTCGATCTCCTTTCTTGTCTTTCCTCCTCTTTCTTAACTCTTTCCTCCTCTTTCTTAATCCTTTCCTCGATTAGCTCCCAGCACTCCCGAAGCTCCACGTCGTCGGCACCACTCGCCCGAATCGCCTCGATTATGAGAGGTTTTCTCTGCACTCCCCCAAATCGAGCCCCAATTCTTTACTCAAAAGAATCAGATCTGGTCTGCGCAACTTGTTCAAATCCATGGTTGTTCTCGAGTGACAATCTTTCACCTTACTCTCTGCCGGGAATACCCAAATAAAGCCAACTACCCCGGCAGCTATATCACCAAGTTTAAGCAAACTTCACCATCTACTCAAACCTGGCAAATCCCAAGAGAAAGCTGAACACTCACCAACACAGCAACCAGGACTCTGCACAGACCATCCCACCGCTGCCATCCAGTTGATATGATTCCGGGCCGAGCATGCTCCCACTTCCAAGCGTCGTGGACTCCGAAGATACTGAGGAGCGTTCACCGAGAGGAGAAGAGGTTTATACACAGGAATATTTACATCGTCATCTTTCAGTTTTGGTGTCTGAGAAGAGAAGACTCTCTACGAGTCCGAGCACCGGCTAATGTAGCCTCCTTGAAGTGGCGAGGGGGTCCCTGTCCAAGGTCCCGCGAGGGGAAAGGGCACTCTCGCCACCACGGGACGTCTCTGCAGTCTCCCCGGACGCGGACCTCCCACGTGGTCACACCCCGGTCCAAGCATCCCTCTCGTCCCGTTTCCCAGAAGAACGCGGGAACAGAGCAGCTCTCCCGATCACACGCCGAGACCCGAACGTCTCCACTTGTCTCCATCGTTCGTTAGCACCCGGTCCGAAGGCCGAGGAAGCGGGCCCCCGTTTCTCAGCGGGGTGTCAGGGGGTCAGCTCCCGCTGTGCCGGGTGGCCCGCTCGGCGTCGCCCGGAAGCCGCACCCCACCCACGCCGCGTCGGTCGGCATGTTCGGAGGCGCCAGAATGCCGAGCCCGAGACTCTGGTCAGTCGATGGGTGGTCGATGGCGCTGCCAGGAAGCCGAACCCGCTCTCTGGGTGGCCGATCATAACAGTGGGTTGCGAACCAGGCCACCGAAGATGTCACTCCTCACTCCTCTCATCAAGACGCGCAGCTTCTTCTCCTCGGTGGACTGAGGGTCGGCGCGGCTGCTCAGGCGGAGGACGTCTTCAACGAAGCTGGTGACCGTTTCGTTGGGCCCTTGAGTTCGTACTTGCAGGAGGTCTTCCGCTCGCTGTCGTCGTGTCTGGTTCGTGAATGTCTTCTTCAGGCCGGCGATACAGGTGTCCCACGACGTAAGCGACGCCTCGTGGTTCTCGAACCACTGCCTCGCGGTACCCTCCAAGGAGAAGTAGAGGTTTTGGAGGCGCTGCTCCGTGGTCCATCCATTATGGCGTGCTACACGTTCGTAGTGCAGAAGCCAGTCCTCCACGTCTTCGTGGGTCTCGCCATGGAAGGTCGTCGGGGTTCGCTGGGCAACGGGCAGGCAGATGACGGCGGCAGCGGTCGGGGTCTGCGATTGCTGGTCGTTCATCGTCGGCCTCGTTGGCTGCGTGGTCCTGGGCGGCAGAAGTCCGAATTCCGGGTGTAGGCCTTGGGTGCGCCGACTGAACCGGATCTCGGTCTGGTCTTCGTCGGGTCCTCCGGAGCTTGGGTTCGGACTTGTACTGCGGGAACTTGGAGGGGTGCGCTTCACGGACATGCGGTACCCCGCACCTCCACCAAAATGTCACGAATGACAACTGATGAGGCGGTGATAACAAAAGAAACTAAACGTTTAATGGGGCGAACTTGTGCCCAAAAGTAAAAAGGAAACAGAAGATAATGACAGAGCGTCGCGGGCGTCGAAAGCGGCGAAGCAGCAGGATCGAACGCTGAGGCGAAACTGGCTTGGTTCGTCACGCGAAGCCCCTTATGTACACGCGTAGACTTCTGGAATAATCGGCCCAGAAGGTTCGGCGTGTAGAACTTTCTAACCTCGAACAAGCAACACAATTCTCGAATTTACGAGAACATTACATTGGATGTCAACAAAAGGCGTCCCCGCGGCCAGGAATCGAACCCTGGCTTTTCGCGTGGGAGGCAGGCGCTATAACCGTTAGGCCACGCGCGCGCTGCCTACTTGGCAGGCTGCGTGCGCGGCAATATGTCGAGCGTTTTTGTTTTGTATCTTCGTGCTTCTCAATGAATGGGTTTCCAACCGTTTTTTTCCCACCATGAAACGCCTTCTAATCAGTTGGAAACGGGGTTTACTGTACAGTTTGTAACATTTCTGGCGTCACATTCCAGTGTTGCCAGTAGGGGCTCTTCGTTTGAGAAACACGATGAGAACTAAATTCTAAAACTCAACACCTTCGAGAAATTTGTTATTTTCACACAATACTTGGGCGACTGGAACAGCCGTGTCTATCGGTGTGTTGTTCCAAGTTTGGAGGCAAGTCAGCAACCATAAAAAAATCGTTGGAGTATCCCTTTAACGACAGAAATATTTTAAGGAAATGACTGGCTATCTTCCAAATTTTTGAATGATTTTTTTTTCCACGATTTGCTCGCAATGATTACGAAAAAACCGCCAATTGGACGAATTTACTAAATTCTCAACGAACTTATTCTAGCATATACTACCAGCACTATCGTTGCAATTTTCTTATAGCCTAGTCTTGCATTTCTTCAACGTGAGCAAACGCTTTCGCGGCCGTTTAGAAAGGTAGCTGCAATTTCGAGCTTGCTCAAATGAAATGTTGTTTATTACAAAACAATTTCTTGCCATAAAGTTGTAGCTCCTAAAACAACAAATATATAGCACAATAACTTAACCGGGAGCAAATGTTTCGGCGCGTCATCAGCTCCGGTTATGTTACAGACGATTAACATTATGTTGCAATTGGTAAACCTTAGTAGCTAAGAGTACCCGCTCCACTAATCTTTACATAAAGCAATTATAAAATTCAATAAAACATGATATAATTTATATATATATTATATATATATATATATATATATATATTTATATATATAATCAGCAGTCGTAAATGATACCTCGTCGGTGGTGCGCAGTAAATGAACATTCTGTTCCCCATTCCGAAATAAATCACGGAATAAGATATCTTGATCATTACATCAAACACGCGCGGGGTTCAGTTACGACTACAGTCGCGCACCGCCTTTGAGATTGCAACATTCATCGTTACTTTCTTCTCTCGCACCTCAAAGAAGAAAAAGACATACACAAGGACACATAATTAGACAAAATTGCGAATGGTGATCAGCAGAAACATATGACACATCTGTATGTTCTGGTTTCTTTTTTATGTCGCAATAATTGCAGTGCAGGATTCGCGTCCCAAAGGGCTTCCGGGCAGAACGAAGACACGAAGTAGGCAGGTAAAAATGACATCGTCATCTGAATAAATTGAGGCCAGGAACATTACGCCAATTTCTCATTAGGCTTCGGTACTAATGGTTAGAACGAAGAAGAAGCGGTCAAATAACCAAGAAATGTATCTTCCTATTAAAACGTCAACGAGTGTATCTACATCTTAAGCGGGAAAACAAAACCGTAACATAAAAGTGAACGGGTTCGTGGATCCATTACCTACCCCATTAAAATCGCACCTCGGAACCATTACAGTCCGGTCCCCCCCCCCTTTTTTTGCAAAATGTAACTGTCTTATTCATGGCGTCGCTGAAACGTTCTTCCATGCAGAATGTGAGAGAAACCTCTAAATGTAGCACGTAGGTGGATGATTGGGATATCTAAATAGAGGCAGAAGTAAACACCTCAGCGCTGTATATTTCGAGGATGCAATCACAAAGCCATTTTTCGGAAGATTGGTCGTTAGACCATGTTACAAGTGTCAAAGCATGAAGCGAGGTGATTCTAACGATTCTATTACCGAACTAAAATGGGATTATAAGTTCATTTGTTCGGAAAGCGTCGTTGCCGATTGGTCCTCACGAGGACCAGCGCGGGAGTGAAATAATACCAGCCTGCATATTTGGTTCGATCTAACTTCGAGCGTGGTAGGTCCGCCTCTCGGGAACGTCTGGACTCGACGTTGACCCTTACGTGTGAGACCACTGGCCATGTCTTCCCAACTCGGAAACCAGTTGTTGACACCACTGGGAGGGTTTCCCAACCGTTTGCTGGAGGTAATGCAGACGACGTAAAAGTTCCAAGTACATGAATTGCCATGAACTCGTCAGATGGTTGCAGCCAGGGTGCTGTAAGAGACAGGTTCTAGTTAAAGCTTGTAATACAGCACTGGCTCAAAAAGATCGCGAAAAACCTTTAAATTATGTATGAAGTTGATAGTCCTTTTAAATTTTTAAAGTGTTATTTACTTCAAAAAAGATTAATCTTTCTTGATTTTGGTTTACAATTTACATGATCATAAATCGTTAGGAGAGGTAACAAATTGTACGAAGAGAAGATGCTGTATAATAGGGAGCGGGACTGAAAGCACTCACAATAAAGCTCGTAATTAAATTTTAGAAAGCCGTATTTATAGCGTCACATGATCCTAATCCCGACGCTGAAAAGTGCACGAACGTGGCTTAAGCTGCAGGCACCAGATATCGGCATCGCAGCCTCATCCCCATAAAATACTCAACTAAACTTAGGCATCTATTTAGCTCAGTTCTTACGATTATTGCACGCTTAGACATCTTTGTTCTATATTGTTGTATTTACTTCCATTTGGGGTAAAGTGTTCAGATGGATTTCAATGTTTTACTTTCAGTTTGCCTGTTTGTTTTTGTGATGAAAAGATTATTATTCTTGTACTGCTAATGCGTACCTAAAAAAATATTATTTTGCTCTTTGCTGTCCGTACTAATGTGGTTGCTTGATGTGGTGCTTTTTGTTTTATATGGGGTATTATATACGTTTTTTTGTTTTTTTCATGCCATGTATGTTGCTTGCTAGTTACTGTCTAAAGGCTGCAGAAGTCTTCTCAAATCAAGAATTTTCAAATTTTCTTCTGCAACCGCCATTAGTATCTGATGCAACATAACTTTAATAATTATTTTTGAATAAATGCATATATACAAATTAATTTATTGTTCAGTTAATGTACATCATATAAATAAACAATAATCTATTTATCTATTTATCTATCTAACTAGCTATCCGTCCATCTATCTACATATATAAATAATTAATCAATTATTTTATAGAAACACTACGGTAGGCTTGGTGGTATTTGTTTGGACTTTTTTCTCTTCATACTCTATCTTGAAAGAAAACAAGAGATTTTCGAAGCAAAGGAAGATTGACAGCCGAAGCAGATTTGAAGCCATGTGTTGGCCAATGTGCAGACATGGGCCTCCGCGGTTCTCCATACATTCGCTCACCTTGTACGCCAACCCCAGCGCAATAACAATTTAAAACCTTTTTTTTTTTTTGTTCTCAAGCGCTTTGTACACATCGCGACACTGTTAGCGCGAACACGACATCGGCGCATTTTCGCATTTTAGTTCTAAATAGTATTAGCGAGCACGAAATTTTATCGCTTACGTTATAGAACTAAATGAGCTCGTTCCGTAGCGATAATAACTTTGGATGACAGCTCTTGTTTTCAAAGAGAAAAACTGGAAAAACCCGGCGATCGCTTGTTCGCACTAACAGTGTCGCGCACTGTACGACTCCTTTAAAATAAGCCACTTCGTTGTTTTCGCGAAGCCCTGACCTAATTTCACAAATATCGATCGGGCACGAAATGCTCAGAAAAACGCATTAGTGCGCTGGAGCGAAAAACAAAAAGACAAAACTGCTATTATTCCGGAGTGGAGCTAGAGTAAAGTACCCAACGGATGCTTGTAAAAATTGTACTGCTTCATTTTTGTAGGATATATGAAGTGATTACTTTTATTATCGCGCACATTTTATTTATTTTTCTTTACCTGTTCTGGTTCTCTACGCGTACGTGCCGTTGCCTACCAATTCGTACCAGTACAGCTACGCCTTGCAGGACGTAGATGTACTGTGCGTATTTGAAAACAGTGACTACATTTTTAGCTTCCAGAAAGATGGTACTGCAATAAATAAGAATTAAAAGATCAGGCAGCGCGGGTTGGACTGTCGGAATTTCATAATCGAGACAACCCCTTATCACGCTTTGCTCCCTCTAAAGCTTATTCTTTTTATTTGAAATTAACTTACTCTTAACATGTGTTTTTTTAAAGCGGCTCACATTTAAAACACCCTACTTGTTTTGATTTATTTTTGTATTTTAAAACCTTATTTACACAATATTCATTGTTCATTCATTCCATCCCATTGTAAGCTCATTACCTCTCTTTTTATCTCCACCGCGCTCGAACTCGCGTCCTATTGGCGACTGCAGCGAAATCGACGGCACCTGGCGGCTACAACAAAAAGCTTTGGCGGCAGGTTTGCTGGCCAGCCTTCTCGAGCGAATCAAATATTCACAGCGCCTGGCGGCATCAAAACGAAACCTCAAAAGCAGGCGCAAAAACACGCGATGGAAATAGCCAATACTTTGTCTAGTCTTTACGTGATCGAATCAGTCTAAAAAACAAAATATTCGAATCAATACCCGAAGCCTTACAACTAAAATAACAAGCACAACGGACGTGTGACGGTAAAAAAAAAGAAGAAAAAACTCGATGTGGGTAAAAGTAAGATAACTAAATCAACAGGCTTCAAAGTAAAGAAAGAAAACAAACTAGGAGAGAACCAATTCTACGTTACTGATGCGGAAAGTTTGGTACAGTCCTAATTTTATAATAAATTTTCTATTTAGTTAGTTTTGAGGGTGAAAGAAGCAGTAACTATAGTTTGATCACTGTGGAAACAACAAAAGAACAAACGATGCGTGATAGACTTTGGAGACGCCGAGGGACGCAGAAAGTGCATGACGAAGAAAGGATCTTTTTACTTGCTTTTGTACATTTATTTAGTGTATAACTCTTCAAACTAATGAAAACTATTTTACAGCATAGCTAAGCGAAGAAACAAAACTGCGTGAATGATGGATGTAATGACACGCTTTTGGACGAAGTGACTCGATGGACGTGATGCCGTGGGGGCTGCAATGGCGCGATGGATGTAACGGCATGATGGATGTGATGGCACGTTGGTTGAACTGGCCAAAAATGAGTTCAATGGCGCGATAGATTTGCTGGCACTATGGGTGTACGGTCAGGATGGATGTAATGGCACGACATCGGACATTATTGTTCGATGAATGTAATGGCACAATCAAAGTGTTGTCCCCAAGCCCCTAGAACACTGTACCTTATTCTTTGTCATCAAGTGAGAAAAGCTCAGCTGTTCGGTAAATGAATGTCTAATCATCGTGACAATCAAATGATCCCTCCAGGTCCGCATGATGTTAAAGATAATAGATAAGAAATACTCACGCTTGCATATTAGAACGAGTCGCTTACACCACTAAAAACAAAAGCGACGAGCGCATACGTTTAAGCAAAGCACCGTGATAAAACACACAAGACGCAGCGGCATAAAAAAAAAACCGGTCAGCTTTCAAAGAAAACGAGTGCGTGGCGCATTTCTATGCGCTCGGCTTATTTGCTTTATAGTATATAGCCGTCGGTTTCGGAGCCCATTGCAAAGCCTCTTTCAAAGGTGCCATCGCAGCTTACTCGCAAACGCAACCCTTTTACCAGCTGGCTTTTCGTCTATGTTCTCTACCGTCTCCAAGTACTAAAAGCAGCGGAGCTACACTTCTGGCCGGCAACCTTCGTAATATGGCTTGCGGAAGACACCTTGCGCAAATAATTTATATAAGCAAGTTGGGTCGAATGTGCAGTGTATGCACATAGG
Organism: Ixodes ricinus; assembly: GCA_037355805.1. Lineage (NCBI taxonomy): Eukaryota > Metazoa > Arthropoda > Arachnida > Ixodida > Ixodidae > Ixodes > Ixodes ricinus. The sequence continues at coordinate 136,150 of JAZHYW010009355.1, read as the reverse complement.
GCTGCCATTTTGGGGTGAACGCACATACCAGTGCCATTGTAGGAGGGAGGAACTTTCCTTTTTCCGTCTGCTATTCCCCTGGTTCTCTTGGTTGCGTTTTTCACGGCGGTGGCAGGCGCCGATCGTTAACATCGTTGTTCTGGGAAGATAAAATGATACGAGATAAAAAGAGTTCGAGGCTTCTGGCGCTAAATTGTTTTTCGCTGCCTGCCCGCTACACCCTGGGGGCCTCGTACATATGGATTAGGGAAAGAAAAAGGACCCCCACCTTATTCTTCTCGGGAGAGGGCACGTCACCGTGCTGCTCTTTTCCCCCGGACGACGGCTGGCAGGCTGACTACGCTAAGCGAACGCTGCTAACGAGACACAACAGCTGACTTGGGTCAGAGAAACGCTAAGATGATTAGCAGGGTCGGTGTGGTTACGACACTCCGTGTTTTTCTTATTTTTTCGGTTCTTAATCGCAGTTGAGTAAGGTTGGTCGTCGTAGGTTTCGTCTGAGGGATTCGTTTGGGTTTGGAGAAATACCATGGAGTGGTTGGGATAGAGATACAATTAATACTTCATGTTAACTACGTACCGTGCAAATGTACCTACTGAATGACTGGTCGACAGAAAAATCAGTTTTTAACCGATTTTTTTTTTTAGTAAAACATTTTACGACATTCATATTTTGCCACAAGTATATTCTGAAAGTCCTGAACCGGAATTCTCAGGCGGAGCAAAGTGCATAATTTTTATCAGTATCTGAATATTAATAACAATATATTCATGCATGAAATTTTGTTTTCAACTCGCTGCCTGCGGCGCGTTTCATAAATTAAGAGTGGCCTATTCTGCCAGTGCAGTTTTTATGTAGCTGTTTGTGTATTTTATGACGGCGATTAGAGGTATACAACTACAACCACGAATTGTATAAGGATTATTAAAATATTGGTAAACAATAAGGTATGGAAAAAGATGGAATGTATCACGCGCTTTACCTTGATCCAATATATAGCTCCACTCCCAACCCCACCGCCACCACCTGGAAGGGGCGGGGGCGATATTGTGGCCACCGGAAAGCAAAGTCCGGGGGACAGTGTCGAGGTGGTAGCTGTATCGAATAAAGACACGAGCCGTGGGGTAGCGATTGAAGAAAAGAGGATGAAGTTTAATGGTGCGTCCCTTAAATAGCCTGCGGTGGCGCTGCCCACGGTGCAGCAGGTTGCCAGAGTAGCAGCACCGTTACACCTCCCTTTCTTTATGAGGGACGGCGAAAGCAGTGAAGTTACGGGTGCTGCTGAAAACGCCCGTCGTACCACAGCCTTGCGGGTGGTTGTCGCGCACGTGTTTGTTTCGCGGCGAGTTCCTTGATCTGTGGAAAGCTGCCCTGTCTCCATGGGCGTGTCTGCCACGAAGTCGCTCTGCGCAGGCGCTTGAAGATAAGTTTCTTCACTTTCTGCTGAGGGGCCGGAAGAGTAAGCATGTTCTGTGTCACGGGCCTCGGGGTGGTCTGCATCTAGCACAAAGTCTTCGTAGGTGGGACGGAGGTGCACCCTGTTCCTTCTTCAATTCTTGTCCATCTTCCGTGCTTACTATATATGAACGTGGAGCCACACCTACGTTCTACCTGAGCCTTTCTGTTCCAACCCTCGATCGTCCCGGATTCGCACGACTTGACCTTCAGCAAGAGGAACTTGTGTAGATCCTCGATTGCGGCGCTGAGAGCGCTTCTGTACTGGTGATGGGGCCCGTGGCGCAAAGTCGGGAATGGGAGACCGCAATCTCCGTCCCATGAGCAGCTGGCTCGGGCTCCGGCCATCGTCCAGGGGGTTGATCTGTAATTTAAAAGTCCAAGCCAAAAATCTTCGTTGGCGTCAATCGTTTTTTTCAAAATTCGTTTAACTATCTGGACTCCTTTTTCGGCGAGCCCATTTGAGCGAGGAAAGCGAGGGCTTGATGTTGTGTGTACGAAGTCATACTTGTGAGCGAATTGCTGAAACTCGTGTGAGGAAAACTGTGGGCCATTATCCGAGCATACTTCCAGTGGTATTCCATGTCTTGAGAATAAGCTGCTAAGCTTCTCCACCACAGCCGCTGACGTGACCTCTCGAAGCTTTTCGACTTCCGGAAAGTTAGAGAAAGCGTCATAGGCTACGAGGTAAGAGGAACCAGCATACTCGAAAAGATCAACGCCAATTCGATTCCACGGGAGGTCAGGAACTGACCGCATAAGAAAGAGCTCACTTGGCAGCCTATACGCATACTGCTGACAAACCCGACATCGCTGAACAAGAGACTGGATGTCTTCATTGATACCAGGCCAGAAAACTAGTTCTCTTGCTCTGGCCTTACACTTGTTAATGCCGAGATGTCCAGCGTGAATTCTTTCAAGAATTATTTTTCTCATGCTGCGAGGAATGACAACTTTCGTGCCCTTGAAAAGAATACCATCTACTACTGTTAGCTCCCCTTCAAAGGCCCTGTATAGACCTTGAATAGGTCTCTGATGTTCAAGGCTATTGATTAGTTGAGCAAGAGTTTCATCACTAGCTGTCTCAGTTATTAGCTGTTCCCGTGTTTTCGGACTGACCATACTGTATTCAACCCCTACAGCATGTAGCTCAACGTCAGACTCCGATTGTACTTCCGTATTGCTCTTTGAAAATGCTCTGGAGAGGGCATCAGGAACGACTAGATCCTTTCCAGGAATAAACTTCAACTCAAAGTCGTACTTCATTAATCGTAGAAAGAACCTTTGCAATCGTGGGGGCATGTCACCTACAGACTTCTTTGCTATGGCGATAAGAGGTTTATGGTCCGTTTCTACTAAAACCTTCCTCCCGTACACAAAGTCATGAAACCTCTCGAGCCCGTAAGTGACTCCCAGGGTCTCCTTTTCAATCTGGGAGTATCTGGTCTCTGTATCTGACAGGGCTCGCGAGGCGTATGCCACTGGCCGCCACCCAGTTTCGTGCAGTTGCATTAATGCAGCCCCTAATCCGTATTGCGACGCATCTGTCGATACTCTCACTGGTTTCTGCAGGGTCAAAGAGCGCAAGTGTCGGAGCGGTCACTAGGAGTGTCTTCAGGCCCTCCCACTCTGTCTGATGCGCACCAGTCCACTCAAATACAGTGCTATCTTTGATGATGTCACGTAATAAGTTTGTTCTGGACGACAAATTAGGTATATACTTGCCAAAATAGTTTATAAATCCCAACAAACGCTGTGCGTCATTTTTGTTCTCTGGCGTCGGAAAGTCGTGGACACCCTGAACTAGGTTTGGGCTCGGTTTGATTCCGTTCTGATTTATCACGTCTCCTAGGAAAGTGACTTCTTTGCATGATAACTTGGACTTCTCTGAATTGAGTGTGAGACCTTCTCGCATTGCTCGGCTTAACACTGCCCGTAGACGTTCGTCATGTTCGGCCTCGGTTCTTCCCCAGACAAGTATGTCGTCTATATACACACGAACTCCCGGCAAACCTTCAAGCATTTCTGACATTGTTTTTTGAAAGACTTCAGGAGCTGAGGCAATTCCAAAAGGTAGTCGCGTGTACTGATACCGCCCAAACGGAGTGGCGAACGTGCAAATGTCTGCGGTCTCATCGTCAACCGGTATCTGATGAAAACCGGAGTTAGCATCAAGGGTGGAAAACCACTGTGCTCCGCAAAGTTCTGCTTCAATGTCCTCGCGTTTTGGAAGCTGATAATGCTCACGCTTTACCCATTCATTAATATGACGAGGGTCTAAGCACACTCGAATGTTCCCGTCTTTTTTGTGAGCGATCACCAAAGGGCTTACCCAGTTGGTGGGCTTGTCAACCTTCCGGATGATTCCGGCTGCTGTCAGACGTTGCAGCTCTGCCTCCAATGGTTTTCGCAACGCTTGAGGAACCCTCCGTGCTGCTTGAACAACCGGCTGGGCTCCTTCCTTAAGCACCATGTGGTAGGTTTTCTTGATGCAGCCTAAGCCATTGAATACCCCCGGAAAGTCAGAAACGACTGCGTTGGTGTTGTCGCTGACCGCTGATATTCGGTTTACCAAACCAAACTGCTCGCAGGCTTGGAGTCCCAAAATCGGAGTACGGGATTTCTTCACCACAAAAAATTCCACTAGGCCTTGCTTGTTGTTGCATGACACCATCAAGTTGGTTTTTCCTTTATGGGAAATCACACCGCCGTTGTAGCTTCGCAGGACTGCAGCGCTCTTTTGCAGCACAATTTTCTTGCTGGCACGCAGCAGCCACGAGAGTGGCAGTAAGTTTGCTTGGGCTCCGGTGTCCACTTTGAATGAGATCTCCTTGCCAGCCACAGTTGCCGGTGCCAGCCACTCGGAATCACGTCCTTCACTGCACCCGCTGATTTCAAGAATGTCGAAATCTTGGCTGCCTTCGCTTTCTTGTTCCACGATGTTTTTTACTTCATGCACTCGGTCCGTCTTGCAACAAGCTTCAAAATGGCCTTTCTTGTTACACCTCCTACAAACTTTACCCAAAGCTGGACAAGTAGGGCCCCGGTGAAGGAAGTTGCACTTTGCGCACCGGTCTTTCTGTTCGCCTTGTTTGTGGATAGACACGCGCCCCTCCGACGTTCTACCCTTGATGACGTGGACCGTTTTTTCTGGCTCCTCCCATGCCTTCATCTGCTTGGCAGCGATTTCGTCCGCTTTGCACATTTCCACGGCCTTTTCTAACGTCAGATCGGGTTCCCGAAGAAGTCTTTGGCGCAACTTCTTGCTTGCAGTTCCATATACGATTTGGTCACGGATCATTGACCCATTCAGCATCGAAAACTCGCACGATCTGGATTTCAACTGCAAGTCTCGATAGAATTGCTCGAATGGCTCACTCTCGGCCTGGATGCGTGTTCTGAAGACGTATCTCTCATACGTTTCGTTCTTCTTCGGTGTACAGTAGTCCTCAAATCTGGCTACGACTTGAGCGTACGTCGCTTGCTCACCGATCTGGAAGGTGCTGTAGACCTCCTGGGCCTCTTCTCCGGCAACATGAAGGAGCAGGGCTGTCTTCTGCCGATCGTTCCTTTTAGCGGTGGGTTCTGTTGCCGTCATGAAGACCTCTAGCCGCAGCTTGAAGCGACGCCAGTTCTCGGCAACATTGCCCGTCAGCTGGAGCTCTGTAGGTGCTCTTAATCCTTCCATATCCCACTTCTGACACCATGTATCGAATAATGACACGAGCCGTGGGGTAGCGATTGAAGAAAAGAGGATGAAGTTTAATGGTGCGTCCCTTAAATAGCCTGCGGTGGCGCTGCCCACGGTGCAGCAGGTTGCCAGAGTAGCAGCACCGTTACAGTAGCCGCCGCCTATGGGGCCCCGGACTAGGCGCCCCACTCGGGGGCACATCTACTCCTCCCTTTCTTATAATAAGTTTATATATCCATTCATATACCAAATGCTTCAGCGAAGACTTTTTTTTAGTTACTAGCAATGAGTTGGGTGACGAAAAAGCTATTTCTGGGAACACACTGCCAGTGACGGCGGACATCCGAGATGCCATAAAGCATACTAATTAGGTAAGTAATACTAAATGTACGAAACAACGTATTAAGTAGTTAAAATAAACATATGGTTCTGATTAGGAACTTGCTGAGCGTTGTCATAGTCCTCTAAATCAGTCAATCTTAGAATGACTTAATGCACGTGTGAACCACGAGGAGTGCACTAAAGTTACCACTCGTTCGGCATGCACCAGGCTGGCGATGCAAAAACCTCGGATGATATTCTTATCCGCAAATAGTCACACAAAAAATGTGTATATATTTTTTTTTCTCAACCACACCTTTTTGTATAGGGGTTAAAACACCTAGTATAGCTCGATTCCGACTGCCCATTATCTGGTCATTTAATCGTGAATGCAGTCTCTTTATGTGCTCTTTATCTTATTTTCGACTTTACCAATATTAGGTATTTCGTTCTCTGCCGAAGCTCTGGCAGGTAGGGCAGGGCGTCGATTAAAAATTTTAACCCGATTAGTCGCCACCCTTTAATCGATTAATTTATCGATTAATCGGTTGCGTAATTTTTATAAATAATATATTAAAAAGAATGCATCAACTCGTCTTGCCTTTGAAGTCTTATTTTACTCTGTTACACGGCGAAAAGGACATTTAGAATTGAGGATACATATAGTTCAACGATTCAAAATCGGATATTTTTGCTCCAGCTCCGAAGACAAAGTTTGTCCACATTCTTCGACAGAAAAACAAGAAGTCAGGGATTGGGCGATAATTTCTTTTTTTCAGAGAAAGGAACCTTGATGAGAAGGCGTTGATTGTTGTCTGCGTTTTGGCGGATGGTCCTTGCTGCAGCTACATGGGTGCTTCGCTCGTAGGCGATACTGAAGCGAACTTACGCTTCCACTGTACGAAAACGGCTTTTCGCAGATGATTCAGTGGACTTCCTTCGAGTTTAAAACTTCACCGCTGGAGTTTACTTAAAACCCAAACTTTCCAGCGAGATTGCCTTTCATACTCAGGAACTCGTCCATTTTTACGGGCCGAATACTGGAACAAGTAACCTATGGCGTTGTTAGTTTCCCAGCTTGTTTTTCTGCTTGTTTGTCTTAGCCTGGGCAGATTGTGCAATAGATCCTCAACACGTGAAGCTTCGCGGTCGCGCGGGGATTAATTGCGGGCCCGGCTTGTTTGTCTGGCCTCGGCAGAACTGTTATGTATATCCTCGAACACGTGACGCTTCGCGAGCGCGAGAATTGAACCTTGCTCATAGCACTTGACTGGGAACTGACTTCTTTTGAGTACCGATTAAAAAACCGATTAACCGGTTAAAAAATTTGATCGCGATTAAAGCCTTAATCGATTAATCGGACGGTTAATCGATCAATCGCCCAGCCCTACCGGCAGGTGAACCGATTAGATCATTGAACTATTGCGTCAAATAGGTTTGCCCCAGGTACGAACCGTGATCTTCTGTAAAAGCTTGCTTTCCTGCCAACTGACGTTTTATGTGAAGAAGCCATGGCACATGCGAAATTCCCACCGGAAACGATTAACTGATCGAGATCCTTTTGTATCTGCTACCACTGCTACATTGCGACCTGCACACAGCTGTGGAATTAAGGGGACGGGGAGCAGGGGGGGGGAGAGAAAGTGCGTTGCTTGTTTTGGTTTCCAATGGCGATTTCTCTTAATAAAAAAGAGAATGTACTTTTTAATACTAGACAGAATAAAACATGAAGGACGGACAAAACAACATATCATGTTTTATTCTTTCTAGTATTTAATTTTATCACCATCGCGCTCAACAAAAGTATAAATAAACTTTTCTTTATAAAAAAACCTCGTACTTGGTGACGTCATATACTTCCGTGATGTTACATCTTTTTGAAGAGCCCCCCCCCCCCTCCCCTTCCACCACAGAGCTAATTTCCACCTGCCCTTTCCCAGCCCCTTTCCCACAAGCCTCACTAATAAATCCTCTCCTGTCCCCACATATAAGCTGCATTGCAGATTTCGCATACTCGATTCTTCCCTAACCCCCGCCCCCCCCCCCCCCCCCAAAAAAAAAAAAAGAAACGACTCCGTTTAATGACTGAGTATTATATTGCTGGCCTCACATTTAAGATTAAGAAAACTTCATGATTCAGCCTTCGGCTGCGTGCACCAATGTCACTTTTTTTAGGTTGTCTTAAAGCTTAGGTGCGCCCTGAACTTGTCCAATAGACAACACTAAGAAATTGCCCGATTTAGTTTAGAGTTTCATTGTTTGGACGATGTTCTTAGAATGTCTTCCGTTGACATACTCAAAGAATCAGACACGTGATATAGGTAACTCACGAACGATGTCTTCGGGAACGCTTAGCCACAACCTTGAAAATAGTTTATCCCCCCCCTCAAAACAAAAAAAACAGCGCAAGTAACGGCAGCTGATTACATCAGCCAAAATTATTAGGATAATTATTATAGCGGAAAAAACCCCATAGCTCTGTCATTTTTTAAGGGGGTGAAGTCATTTGTAACCTTTACATCCCCCTCCACTGGTGGCCCCTTTATAGTAACGAACCTGGACCAAAAACCCTAAGTTCAAGCGACTAACATATATGATATATTGTGCCTCCAGTACAGCACCGGCAGAAATGTTGGGTGCCGGATAAGCTTCTGTGCCTCTAAACACCCGCAATGTCTGGCGAGGAAAAAAAACCAAGCCTGTGAAGCTCTTAAGCTTTCTCCAGCGGTTGTCCCGGGATTTGTAAGAAACGTAGTAAAAAACACTGCAGCTGGTCCGAGACTTCTATCGGGGCTTCACGTTACACCGAGCCTACTTCTGCGAGTAGATGTCCTGCAAGCCACGCTCTCTCTACAGCCTGCCGAGATTACGAACAATGAAGCGTCTTGCGCAGCGATTTTTGTACCAGGCTTCATCACGAGAAGCTCAAAAGACAAGACCGGTAAACTGTGGCAAAGAGCTGAAAAAAAAAAAAAACGTGTCGTAAAACAGTAGCAGGGAAGCACGCTATTGGGAATGTCTTGGTCGTTTTTCAAGCGAGTGGAAACAACATCGAAAGAAGACGCCCGGTGCAACGTCCTGGTTCAGATAAGGGGGATATTAATTCGTTTTGAAAAAGCCTTTCTACACGGGACAAACTTGCTTCCTTTCTTCTTTTTTCTTTTTTACTGATTATTTTGTTTTCGACACATTTTTTGTCATTCACGGCTTAGTAAAGGAAGGAAAAGGCGATAAAGAAAGTGAGTTTCGTACGAGATGCTTGCGTCACATGGTGTTTTAGCCCGGATAAGGGAAACGTGCTTGTAACAGCGCCTTGTCTCTCCCGTGAGAAAAGCGATGCAATCGAGCGATCCTCGTTGGAGGTTCTTCCCTCGGAATCCTTTAAGGAAGCCTCCGAACGATCCATCGGTGACATGAGTTACGTCTTGTATTGCGCGTCTCTTGCGCAACTAAAGACACCCTTCTCATGCTCAGTCGACAGTTGCGCAACAATCACCACTTTGTCGGCGTAAAGCATCACTTGTCCCGCTGAAAAAAATTTTCTTTCTGGATGGGCAAAATCGAAACTGATGAGACATTAAAGATGCTAAGGCGTGAAACCACGAAACAATGAACAAAAACTAAATAAAGGTTAAGGAAACAGATTCAGAAATATAGCATAAAAAGAGATCAAACATTATTTAGTGTAAAACAGTATGAAAAGGTTGTAATTAAAGTTTGCTGCGTGACCGTATTTAAACATCCATGTGTGGACGCATGTGACTGTGTGTAAGTATGTGTGTGTGTGTGTACATGTGTGTGCTGTCTGTGTGTGTACGTGTGTGTGTGCCATCGTCTATACAATACTTTAAATACTAGTAAAAATAAATACGCTTCAGCTGTTTTTATAACCAACCAGGTTGAAAACTATGAAAAGCACAAGAAACTCTTGAGCTGTTTAGGACCTAATATATCAAGCCGAAAAACTCCTAATGAATTATTACAGACGTGAATAAGGTGGTTTTGCTTTTACGCAAACCTGCGAACCCCCGAATCCAAATATTTTAAGAAGTGTTTTGTGTATCTTAACATTTTACCTAGAGAACAGAGAAATATTATGTGGTAAACAAGTAAATTTTGTGCGAATCAGTAGCCTGCTACTGTGTTCGGTACAATGGTGCACTTTTACCGGAAATACAAAACCACTGTTCGTCTTTAACTCATGAATATCTGAACGGGCTTTGAGTATCCTGTCTCCGATTGGTTCCAACGCATAAATTCCAGATATCGATTGATGCAGAAAGCACCATGTTTAAATAGGCTGAGGTGTAATATTGATCAATGAACTAAAAGTGTAAGTATAATAAAATATGTCGGTACTAAAAATGAATCCTCAAGTTCAAGGCAGGTGCTAGTCCTACAACTTGATGTTTTATTCTAGATTTTGATTTAAATTCCCCCACCTCCCCGGCCTCGACGCACCCACACTTTCCCTCTGCTGCTACTTTCATACACAACCGTATAATTTCCCATGAAAATGTTTGTCCATAATCTGATTCCTTGTCCGCATTTCGTTTCTCTTCTTCGAAATAACATAAACAAGCCAAACACGCGACATGACCCCAAAATTGTCACACAGCTTAGGGCGCAAACGTTCGTCACTAATGTTTTCCGCGTTTATCTTAGCGATTGTTGTGTTCTAACATTATGTCTCTTCGTTCCTATTTTGTTCTTTAGTTCTGGCTTCTGAAACGCGAGTTACACAGTTCGTTCTTTTCCAAGCCGACGGAGCCGACTTTCAAAGTTCGGAAACCATTTTTATTTCATTTCCCATCTCCGACGAGTCCTGCCCTAAAACGCCGACGATGCGACCAGAGTGAAGCGTCCCTTGCCAGGGGCTGCAGCCTACCTTGCACACGCAAGCGAAGCATTTCCCGAGCGCCGACCGTTGGCAGCCTAAGTCGAATCTGGTGTATACCTCCTTCCCCGCCTCACTCGCTGCCTCTTTCAACCTAAAAAGCACGAGTTTAAAGCCTTCTTCTTTTGTTCGCGGGCCTCAAATGGAAAGGAACGGCTGAGACGACGACGGGCTCAGAATCTCGCCGCCAGATAAAAATGGCTTCCCTCCGGCGCGTCTGCGGCTTGCTGCGGAGCGGCAAATGGCGCTTGAACTTGCTCTAGACGACAGAGTTCGCCGTTCCTGAGTGAAAAGTCTTTCGGGAAATCTTGGCTTCGACTTTTTTTTTCCATGTGGCCATCTGATAGTCCTTGGGTTAGGCCAAAGAAAATGTTTACGATCTATTGTTTTTGGAATATGCAGGGTCCGAACCAAACACCTTCTTGAAGCAAAAAACAAAAAAAAACGTGAAGCTTTGTTTGAAATTGTTTAAGAGGGCACATCGTCTTTACGTGAAAATTTGACTGTTTCAATTATTGTAAAAACAAAACCAGATTTTTTTTATTTCTACGGTTTTTTTAGCATTTTACTGAATGGTTTCTTTATTTTTTCTGCGTACGGGGTTTATTTGTTTCGTTATTTGGTTTCGGTTGACGCACTTTATGGACGTCACTTGATCCTGGCCTCTGTTCTCTCTGAAAAATTAACTGTGGGGCAAAGGTCATTTTTAATCTCTGGACTTGGTTTAATTCAGCAACGAAGTGAGCAACAAAGTAGAAATACCTTAGATAGCATAATCCAAGGCGCATAAACAACGAACACCATGCCTGACACCATGCTTCCTAACGTTCACCAGCTAGCCCAATACCTATTGAGCAATTTACTTTTCAGACATCTCTATACTTCGTTTCTCCTTAACAACGACCACGGCCGATACTAGAACGCGACGGAGTTGATCAAGCAGCGCCGACAGTACATCGTCACGCACTTATAGTCGTTGAGGGCTCGCTATTACCCACGAACTAATCACGCATAGAAAGTAGCGCAGGATGACGGCGCACATATTGTGCGTGATTGGTTTATTCGGTCATATAAAGCAAAAAACACACTCTTCGGAAATACTTTGACACATTACGCAAGCAGCGCAAGTTATAAAGTAAAACAAAAATTCAGTCGACGGGCCAGGCAAGTACGCGAAAATATGCCCTGCAAGTTTACTGTGCTTGCTTAGCTTACTTTGTAATATTGGATTATTTTCTTTTCTTTGCAGCGCAGCTCTTGTCAAACAAGTAATCTAACAGTAGAATAGAATAAAAAATTGCGCTATTTTTATACGTGGTGTTTTTCAGTGGTTCGAAAACTTACAAAAATACCAGAACTTGCGTTGGTGCTTTTTTTTTTAGAAGTTGAAGTGAGCGTTTTGAAGGCCACTAGAAAAGAGTTGAATTTGGTTCATTAGTGACTTATTTATGTAAAACGCTTCAAATACAGTTATATTTATTTTTATTTTCATTTTGGGCGCATAATGTACTTAGAAAATTCGCATTCGATATCAGTATGGTATGGCCGTCAAGTGAAACCTTGACTACGGGGCGAGACTACGGGTACGGGGCGAGAAATATAATTCATGTACACGGCGTACGGTTTCAAACCAAGAACGAAGCGAAAGAAGAGCCCCCTTGCGGTTAATATTTCCGCACTGCGCTTGCGTCGCACTGCTGACATTACCAGCGGCGCCGACCCGTGGATTGCGAAGACTGCGCAAGGATGACTTTACTCAACCCTTAACACACACTACGAGATTTTGTTTTTCCATCGCGACAAAGGATTTTGATTGAAAAGAGCTACGTTTAGGGTGGATACGTAAAACCTTAATCACAGTTGCATTTTCTGCTTGAAAGAGATCAAACTTTTCGGCATAAAAGAAATACATGAAATAAGATAGTTAAATTCTATCCGATACTGTGTGATGCGACAGTGCTTCTACACTAATCATGACGAGATTTATTTGCTCAATCGACCTTTTTTACATCGAAGTAGTACCTCCCATTTTTGGAGTACCTTTAGAATATAACTGGATGCACACATACAGGATATCTTTTTGTTTTGTTTCTTTAACTTTCATATTAAAAAAGCAAACTGAAAGGTGCACCTATCCGGTTTCTGCAGGTGAGTTATACGGCCATGGGGACATACTATATGGAGAGAATCTCAACTATCAGTCGGCTAATTCAATAAAACATGTTAATTAACTTTTTTATAACAAATATACATCTAGTTCCAATTTGAAGCTTGCTAAGCATCATTCAAAACTATTAAATCAACTATTTTTAGAACGATATAGAGCAGAGGCAGCATTTTACGGCGTTCTGTTAACACGTTTCAAACACACACACACACACACACACACACACACACACACACACACACACACACACACACACACACACACACACACACACACACACTGTATATATATATATATATATATATATATATATATATATATATATATATATATATATATATATATTATAACACCTGTAATGTTACTCAACTTTTTTTACAAACACTTATAACGCTCGTTTGTTCAATAAAAAATATATTTTTGTGCCAATTCAGAACGAAAAGAAACAAAAGAACGTTTCTGTAACTTGGCTGATCTTAAAATGTTGTGTTGAGTCACACTATGGTGCCTGGAACCTGTCTCCGACTGGTGTTTTTATCGCGTCCAAAAAAGTGGTCTATCAATTTCCGCCTGATTACGTCATAAAAGTGCCATGCTGTCGCCAGTCGCGATCCTGGCGGCGTCCCAACAGCTGTTTTGTATGTGGCAGACGCTTGTCTTCCTGCAGGTCGCTCTCCAGTGTTGTAGTCCACGGAAGCCTCGGCAGCCACGAGTCGGGACGCCGTGACGACAGTGGCACACGCGTTCGGGTGCGCTACTTGCAGCCTTCCCATTAGCATTTCTACGACCAGCCGCAAGGATCGCGACATCCGACAACATGACACTCCGGCTTGTGTGACGTCATTTGCTGCCACTTTGGGACCACTTTTGATGCAGGGGCAGCACAGGACGCTAAACACAATAGTCGAAGACGCGCTCCAGGCACCATAGTAACACTAGCACTAACAGAGTACATTTTTCTGGCCTAAATCGGGCATATTGGCACAAGGGCATCATGTTTTCTTTTTGACGACAAGACCTCGCTCACAATCGTTCAAAAGTAGGACTTTAACTACATTCGTGTGATTCATACGAAACCAACGATTACTTCCTTTGCTATGTACTGTGCGTAAAAAGAAAAAATATACTAGGCCAAACACCTATTAATCTTGTCGGATATCAAACTGTCTCGACCTTAGATAGAAAAAAATTAAGTAGTTACTTTTTATTATTTTGACGTAGCGCGCATAGGCGGGGCGGTACGTGTCTAATGGCGGTGCTGCGACACTCCGTGACGATTGGAAAGAGAAAACGTGTACGTTGGAACTCGTCCTTCGCCCATTTAATTAATGCGAACGACGTACGTTCTCGCCGAGTAATGGACACTTCGCCGGGAGTTTCATGCCTTGAACGATTCGCCGAAGCTTTCCACGCCCTGTCCACGGCGCGCACGATCACGCCACCGAGGACACACTGCACAGCCTTCGAAAACGAATAGATGAAATGGCGTGGAGATTTTGTTTCAGTGGTTGGGGTCCGCACAAAATCTGCGAGTTAAATGGGTGTCGAAAAAAAAAAGATGGAGTCTGAAAAACGGTTGTCCTTCCATTCAAGAAAACTCCGCCCTGGCAAACTTTCCCAGCATGAAAGCCAAAGAGCAAGAATAGCGAAACTTGAATTTGTAGTTTAGACACTCCAGGAAAGGGATAGTGACAAGACGAGAAGAGAAATACACCCAACCTCGTATAACCTTACTCTTTATTAAAAGTTTTCTTTCCCGATTTCCCTTTGTCTCCTTTGTGTGTTAGCTTTCGCCTTCGTGCCTTAGCTTTCACTGAGCTAAACCTAACACTCACAGCAAATGCGGCGTGATACTTCGCTTATTTTTCTTGCGCATGGTTTATTTAGCCGGGGATAGCGACTGCCGAAAAAAGACGCGAGCGCCATGACGGTGCACTTTTGAAGCTGCTATATTGACTCCATCAATTTGGCAGTATTGACTCCGGTTGGACTTAATGTGAAACGCAGTATACACCTTTCGTAAAACTCGCTTTCTGCAGGCTGCCACCTTCGTCTGCTGGGCTGTGAAATTTATTCTGAGCATGCGTTGTTGCTCTGCTAGAACAGACGCTGCGCATGCGTCCACAGCTAAGTGACTCAGAATTTTTCGCCGTGTGATAAGCGCTGCATAGGTCAATAGGGTGGGGTAATGAAAGACGACTAATCTAAAGAGTTCGACCGTATCCGTTCATCCAGAAACCAACATAGGAACGATGAGGGCCGGCTGATTCCGATCGGCCGGCGCTTCATGCGCCAACGTATTTTTCTTCTAATTTAAGAATGCGAAAATGCATTTGAAATCTTTCTATCTGTTTTGTTCTGTTCTAATGGAAAACAACACAACGTCAACGCCGGCGATATCTTCTTTTTTATTTTGAATGACGAATCGGCGCTCTAGGGCACACCGCATGCTACGAATGTAACATTCCGTACGTAATTTGAGGTGACTCTTATGGCAGGACATAATATCTGCTTCATCGCCTCTACCCTCGTCGTTTTTTTAGACATAACTTCGTTTATCACCCGACTAGCCTCCTTTGTGACGTTTTCTTATTTTCTTTTTTATTGCCTAGAAACAAAAAAAGAAAACCAAAGGGTTGTCTCCACGGCACAAAGTCCGGCTGACTTGCGGCCCGGGGCGACACCTGGTCTCTCTCGTAAAAGACAATTCCTCCCTTGTCACCAGGCGGGACGTGACAATAAACAGGGCGGTGCCAGCGCTGACAGCTCTACAGCCAGACACAAAAAAGGGAAAGAACACGAAGGAGGAGGAGGTAATGCAGAAGTTTGAAAAAAAAGATAAAGACATTTCGACAAAAAAAAAAAAAAAGGAAAGGCGGAGGAGAGGTGAGTGTGTCGTCAAACCGATGACCATTGAGACACTGCCACAGCCCCGAAATGCCCAGCATTACGGCCACTGAAATAAATAGCCCAATCAATACCGCTTTCACCTCAAGCTACGTTAGATATAAAAAAAAATTAAAAGGAACACATTTTCAATACAGAGTGAAATTTCAAGGGCATCCTGCAGATATCATCATACCCGCAATTTGTTGGCTATACTCCGTTTTACATAGTGTCCGAACGCAGCCAAAGGTATTATACGATGGGGGTCAATCGAGCAGCGCCTAAGGTAGCATCGTCATAGCACTAGTCGTCTTTAGAGAGTTTTAAGGAACCTTTTTCATAGAGAAATATAGTACTACGTGAGTGACCATTTGAGTGGCCATCCAAGCCGTTTCGCGGCCCAGGAGTTAGGGACTCTACTGGCCGTTAGTAGGCGCAACAGTGCCACTTATTGTGAACATTTGTCAGATATATAATATTAATAGATAACTTCATTGTATAGAGTAAACTTTTAAAATTATTACGAACTTTGAAAACTTTCAAAAACGACTTCAACGGCTGTGGCTATGGCTGCGGCACAACGGTTGGCTTTGGGGTCGTGGGCTCGACGGAGAACGGAGGGCGGATACTTCGGCTGCTTGGTCTGTGTCTCTTGCCTCGTTTTGTGGGTTTAGTTGGTTCCGTGGCTGGTTGTCTCGTGCGGGTTTCTAGTCATTCTTCCGCTGCGGTCATGGTATGCGGTAGAAGTATTGTGACTGTAATTTCTTTGTTGACGTACATTTGCATTCGGTCGCTGAATTTAGAAGCCACTGGGCCAGTCATATGTGCAAGCGCCTTTCAGCACATGGTCACATGTGCAAGCGCCTTTCATGGAACTTTGACGGTAAATTAGTTTAAATTCCCTCCATCATATTGCATTTGTCGCTGTAAGTCTCGCTGTAATACAGTACTTTTTTCTCAGAGTACAACTGTCGACGCGCTATTCATATATTTTGCATGTGTATTATTTTTCTAATGTATGAATAACATGCATCACTCCTTGTCTTCAGAGTTGATGTTTATTTGCTTGTCATAGTTACAAAAATAAATACTTTTGTGTGTCAATCCCTGGTGTCGTCCCATGTCGTCCCTTCAAGAGAGTTAGCACAAGTATGTGAAAAATGTTCTTTTCGGTGTGCGGTCAGTTTGAATTATATGTACTGCTGGATGACTTTTCTTCTGCAGTACAACTAAGGTATGTTTACAAAACAATTCTATTTTAAACAAAAACGATGCTAGTTACAATAACACTGACTTGTTAAACTAGAGGGCGCATGCTACTGCTCGATACAAAAACTCCGCCAGAATCCGCCTTGAATCCATTCATTCATCTGGCCAGCAGTTACTGCGTGTATCCATTCATTAAACACTCAACTGGGGACTATACAGCCCACTGGGCGCGCTTGCTGACGCTTAATTGGGCCGCTGGGGCCTATGGAAGTTTCCGCTCTTCACGTAGTACTATATTTCTCTATGCCTTTTCAGCACACTTGATATGGTACGATGGGCTCTCCGGTACGAAAAGCGCATGTGCGAGTCTTCTGTGCTAGCGCATGCACAGTTAGAACCAGAGGGCCCATTGTAGCGTATCGGATATGAAAAACGGTTCCTTAGAACTCTTTTTTGTCTTTTCGCTATCATCAGGAAACCCAAACACGCTCAGTGAATGCACCGTCATCCTGCACCTTTTTTTCCTGAGCGTGTTTGACGTCTACAGTGCAACAGTTTGATATTCAAGAGAAAGAGAGTAGAGGTGACGAACGCGATAAGGTAAAGGAAAAAGACCTCGATAGGCTTTAACACTGATCTGGATAAGGTTTTGTTTCACAGTGTTTCGTAATTTTGAAAGGGGATGACACAATAGAGAAACGTGTCGGACGAGTTACACAACAACTTGTTTTATACCTTTCCGCTCTTTTTGTTTTGTTTCTTTTTCATCAAGTATCGTGGATACCAGGTGCAGTTTCCGCAACAGTTTTCATGGAATACCGTTTTATACCCCTGCTAATATTGAAGAGCCTGTGTATTGTGATAAAATGTGTACCATTTTCTATATCTGTCTTAATGTTGATGGAAATCAGCACTTCGAATTTTTTAAAAGACAAGGGTAACTGGTGTGATTACCAAAATATTAATACGGCTAATTTATTATATTTGACTACCTAAAGTGCTTTGAAATGACACCGTACACTAACCCAAGCTCTTGTTATATTTTACTTACTGAAGTGAGAAAAAGTGAAAAACTTACTCACCACCTTCTATGGAGCAAACGGAACTCCAATATTACAGTGAATCATTACATGCATTTGATATTTTTGATACTAAAAGTTACACATAAACAATCTATTTCTTGCGTTGCTTTCTAGTATGCTAAATTTTCTTCAACAAAATGTCCATAATGTTCATGGAGAGTATAGGCAGCAAATCCAGAGCCGCTTGAAGCTTTTCATTTTAAGAAGGTAATGATTCTTCAGAATACGGCTTACTAACATCATAAAGGCTGTTCAATACGTTTGAATTTTGTTTTTAATTTGACACCTGTAAAGAACGCATGAAAATGTCGAGAGAAGAATACTTTAATACTTAATCCCGTTTTCGGCTGTTTTTTTTTTTTTGGCAGCACGTTAGCGCACTTGCGAAAGTATGGATATGTGTGGTGCAAAGTAGAAAAATGTTCATTGAGCAAAATTATGCCCAGAAAACTTTAACATAACCAGGAAGAGGCATACCTTGCTTTCGAACCGCGAATATTTACAAGGCGCCAAAACACTAGTAAATAAAGCATTTTGTTAAAATAAGAAAAAGAATAATTTAATACTGATACACGTATATTTTGCTAATTGTTCTGCCGTTTTTTTTTGCGTGTTAGATTAGTGTGACAATACGGAAGCTCAGGAAAATAACTCGAAAGGCTTCCACTTTATCTTCCAGTTCTCAGTTAATGTAACGCCAACGCGAGTGTGTTGCATGGTAATTAAATAAGCGCGTGACAGAACATTAAACGCAATTTTTTTAATCATCATTGAACATGTGACCAGCCATTCACAAATAAAATTACTGATAGCCTGACAATTATTAAAGACGTAAAGTATAGGAAGACATATGACGTATACGGTCACATCTGACAGAATGAGGAAGTATGTTCTTCGAGTGTGGAAGAGGCAGACCGACTGCTCATACTGTCACAATGTGGAACGGCACACGCGCCCTTCACGCACGGATGAAGCTCGGCGTTTTATGGTTGGGGACAACGTAAAAGACCTTAATGTATCTTCTTATCTTGAAAAAACGTGATACATATGCCGCTCCGTCTTTGCTTATCTAATTTGTTTCGTTTTGGGATGGCTCATTGTGCGGGAATGTTGTTTGCGAAGTCTGCGTGGCGTGCGTGATTATATTTTTGTTTTTGCCAGATTCACTGGGTCAAGGTTTTTGTCAGAAAACAAACAAAATAAACAACAGCCGTGAATGCAGATTCTTGACCGGTTGTGGTGCGTGTCGCGCCTGGTCTGCGTGGCCCGCGGCCGAGGAAATTCTAGATAAAAAACGTTATTAAGTTGAATGTTCGAGGACAAAAGAGCAGCCGGGAGGAAAGCGTTCAGTCTTCCTGATATGGGAACAGGGGAACTGAAAAATGCGTTGCTTCTGTAATGATCAGAGTCACGTTCTCCTCCTATAAACATTTTACTCGTTTCTTTTTTTTGTTTTCTTGCGTTATTTTAGATTTAAATAAAGTTTCGTAGCGTGTTTAGCAATCGTTTTGCTGTATTTCGGTTTACGTTACGTCCAACCGCAGTATCGCTCAGCATTCACTCTGCGTCACTGGTTGAGCAGAAGAGAGCGAATGCACAAAAGGAAGGAGCCCCATGACGACACAGTTTTGCGCGCTGTTTGATTGGTTAAATCAAATATCAGCGTTGCCTGCTGCTAAAGTTCCTAGATAAGAGCTTCCTACAAGTAGCGACCGTTCTTTGAAGCGCCGACAGCGTGATGGTGCAGGTTTTAGGAAGCGAATGCCTGCCGCGCAGCAGAGTACTAAACTGAATGACGCCATCTTGTTCCAGCCGAATGTGCTTTGATTGGATTGGTTGTCATTACTCGTAAAAAGAAGTATCAAGATAATTTTAGGCTCCGTCGGGACTTGTGCGAAAATGAGACTGGTACAATGCAACGCGGTACCCCAACTGCGTCGAGATTTCGTGTCGTCCCGTACGTCATTTTATCTCCTTCGTGTCTCGGGTTTAAATGTTGATGTCTCTAAGCAGCTTGCCTGCACGCTTTCGCTTCTTGCAATATTTATGTTTTCGCCTAAAGTTCAGTGTTTATTCGCATACTATAATGGAGCACCTCCCCTCAATTTACTTAGGGCACTGTACAAATGAAGGAATAGCGCAGAGCAAAGTGCTTCGCTCGGGAAATAGGTTCTTTAGTTGTGACGGCCGAACAATAAACCACGACATAAATCTCGTATTTAGTTTTTCAAACTTGACAAAGAAGCAATATAATACCATGAACTTCTCACAAATGAAATGTTAATACCTCTCTTCTGCAGTGTGCCGGAAAAACACGGGTAGGCTAAAATTGTTTTCGTAGCCAGAATGAAGTAATATAATAACCAATAATAACCTAAATATGCTACTCTTGTCACGTCAACTGAACTACTGAATTTCCATCTGCATTCACTGGTATTTTGAGAAATCTGTTTCAAGCTGCCTAACCAACCTAAAGCGTAATTATTTTTTCACACAGCTGTGTGTCTAGTTTGTTACGGCATGTGTCATTTTTATGGTGATAGCGACAATTAAACTCAATAGAATGCTGGTTATCTGAGAACCGTTATACTGAGCACAAGATCCAAAGAACTAATTTAAAACAGTTACAAAATAAATTTCAATAAAGAAATTCACAGATGTGTTGATTATAACCGAGATATAAATGTTGGACGCTGCCACTGCGATGTGTGAGTAATTTATGTTGGAGCTGGTGTAAAATTCATCTTCAAAATGATCTTAGAACAGCCTTAAGGAATACCCACTGTTATACACGCTTGATTCAATTATTTTTCTCCAAAAGATATATTCTGTGAAGGACACGAAAAACAAGTTATAAGGTATCCTGTCCTCGTTCATCTTTCATTTATTTCTTTTACAAAGGCGTTTTTTATTGGTATTGAAATAAAAGAAACAAAAACATTACAGCTCTACTTGGAACCTCGACGCACAAGACACCTGAGAGAATGTCCACTGGGGTGGACATTCATGCTTTTATTTACACCGTTATGGCCCAGCTTTAATAGCATGTTTCGTCGGCATGGTTCTTTTGATGGAGATGTCAGAAAAGGATAGAGTTTCAAAGCTATAGGCCAACTCGTGTTTCTGATGTTGTTCCTAGGCGATGGGCCTTGCCACAGAGCCAGACATACTTATTGGAAAAGTACCCTTATTGGGAAAACTACCCTTAGTGGAAAAATATAGGCAGTTTGTGACCCTGAATAATTTCGTCAGCTGCTATGAGCTAACATCTTAGTAAATGAACACTGAGCACCAGAAGGGAAGCTGACGACATGTGCAGCACTTCCTTATTATATTTATTGATTGATATCAGAAGCATCAGGAAGCATGAAAACAAAACAAAAATATTAGATTTACATACAAAAAGAAACAAAACGTGTATAAACGAAAGAAGTCACTGACTGTTTGTAATAAAATTCTAAGCGCAAAAGTGTTCGAGCAGCGTCAGAACGATAAAACGTCATGAGCATGAACAAATGGCATTTATTCTCAATGCATTTCGGCATTGTATATAACACGGAAAAATAGTTGATTAGTTTTCAGGGAAAACCTTAATGCTTAAATTTACACACACCTAATTAATTCTAATTATAATCTGGCGCCGTTTCGCCTCATACATTAATATGGGCTGCCAACAATTTTGACCACTCAAAGAACATATACGCAAAAGTTGTGGCGTTTTATCCTATGATGCCGCCGAAATGAGTATTAGGCGGTCAGTTCTGATTATTTTCTTTTACTTCTTTAATGTATCAGTCAGTTTTTCCTCAGCTTAACCCTTCAATTGGCGCTTAAATATTAAATTATGCACAAATTATTGACAAAGGTCATTCACCATCTACCCACAGCTTTATCGTATACTTTAGCATATGGTTTCACTGAAATTATGAAATGCCATTGTTCGGGGAACCAGCAATTGATTTGAGACATTGTGCAGCATAGGAGGCCTAGTAAAGTAATAGGTAAAACAACTCGGCTTTATATCGGCGTGCATTTTAAGTGAACTCTTAGCACTTTAGCTTTTAAATGCCAAAAACAACATTCGGGCCCATTTAACCACTCTCTCAGTCGTGTAGGTGAGCTACGCTTATCATAGACCATATAGTGATAGAAGCTCGGCGTTCATTATAAGTGAAGGAGAATTGCTTACTTGGATGATAACCGCAAAATTGCATGCTAATAGTTTTGTGCAAGCGACAAAAATAAAACATTTTATTTGTTAAGCAGCGATAAATATTAACATCTCAAACAAAACTTGGGTGGCTTTGTGGGAAGCACATACGATATAAAAACCCTTCATGGCATAGCTATTGTTCCGTCGGAGGGTAAACAGTACACCCTAAATATAATCTGGTCGTAAAGAAAATGTCTTAGGGGTTCTTCGGCTCGTCCATATGTTGCACCCCAAAAAGTTATCTTAAGCACCCCCTATAATGGGTGCATTTTGAAAAACACCCAAAAAGGTTCTTTTAAGATCCGTTGTTCTTTTTTTGCGAAAAAGTTCTTCATCGCACAGTTTCCTTTTTAGTGCGCCAGAGGGCGAATGTGCCTGAGGCGAAAGCGTTCTTCAGGACCTGAAAGAGTTCTTAGGGCGTCGATAAACCTTTCAAGAGCGGAATTTTTTAGAGTGTAACAGCCTGAAAAATATAGCGCAAGCGATATTAAGCGTACACTGCACGACACTGTTAGCAAGGAACCAAACTTCGGCATTTTTTTTCCAATAATACTTCAAAAGTGTATTGACCGTCGTCAAACTTTACCGCTTAGGTTATCGTCCGAAACGACTACTTTTCACAATAGAACACGCGAAATAAAATCTGGTTATTAAAGAACTACTCCTTTGGGTTCTTCGGCTAGCCAAAATTTTGCACAATAAAACGTTCTTTTTAAGCACCTCCTAAAAGGATTTTTAAACCTATAAAGGTTTCTTAAACTCTTTTCTTATGCGAAAGCGTCCTTCATCGCGCAGTTGCCTTTCTAGTGCGCCAGGGGGCGGTAGTGCATGAAGCGAAACCGTATTCACCAGCTGAAAGAGTTCTTGGGTCGTCAAAAAATCTTTCAAGAACAACTTTTTTAGACAGTAGTTGTCGTAGAAATAAACCGCTGATTGTGAAAAAAAATATTAAATGCTTGTTTACGTTGACAGTGTCGCGCAGTCTACTACCTGGATGCTGCGTAATAAAAAATAAAAAACACCAATCTTTTTTTTTTCATCAGTGTTAATTTTGAGGAGCCTTTTTCCAAGTGAAAACGATGCAACGGCATCCTTAAAATAGTCGCAAAAGCCACGAGGGACATACAGAATTTCTACGGGAAACTATAGAACCGCTGCTCTCTTAATGCAGCAGCAATATAAAAAAAAACACACGAGGTGGGCAAAAATGTGAGCCGAGTATTTCCTACACAGCACAGCATGACAAACAAACACACCAATTGTCATATTTGCATCAACATCGTAGTGTGCGTATACGGTTTTACGACAACGTTCACCATCTGCTTCGCTCTGTTCTCTCCAGATGTGAATGTTGCCAGGCGGTCCTCAGCGGTGGACTACTGGGTGACCGCCCATGATTTATTCCCAAACGCAGCGTGACCTAGTTTTCTAACGACACGACACCCTTGCCGTTGGCAAGTAGCCTCCGTAAAAACGCGCGTAACAACCCCTTTATGTATGTTCCGTCACGCTCCGCTCATGTCAGCATTCACGTATATAAAGCAAAAAAAAAATCGTAAAAAAAACGCAAGATGAAAGGCACGTAATTTTGGTTCGCGTCTACTTTTTGTCTTCTGTTTTTAGTCTTTGTTTGTTCGTTTGTTTGTTTTTAGCAGAGAAGAAGCCTTCCGTTATCATTAACCCCTGCTAAGTGAATCAGCTGTTGAATCGATAAGTAATTAAACATATGTTACAATCGAGTAATTCATAGGGGATTGCTGTTTTAACTTGGGCAACTCCGCCTAGATTGATAATGGTTTCTGCAATCGCCCTGACCAGCAATGAAACGTCAAGGCAATTTCACACCGACGTCATAGCTAACGAGGACGCTGACTGGACGATAGCCTCTGGCAGACGCTGACGCGGTGCTTGCGACCAATCGGTGCCCCAACGTCGGACAAAACGCGATGACATCTCGTGGAGGGCACCGGTCTTGCATTATTCGGTTAATGTAGCCTCGAATCAATGCTTTGAGTTAAGCGACGGTCGTGAGGGTTAATTTAGGGAAGAATATTGCTCCATGCTTCCAGGCACAATATGAATAGGCTTCCATTCCGCCGAGGAAGATTTATATTTGTTTGTGTGCCAACGGGAGCTTCTTTAATAACGGTAATTTTGTGCGGCTTCATTGTACCGATCAGAGTCAAGCGCAGCCGCGTTGTGACGCTTTTGTTCATGAGATACTGTGTTTGCTTACCAACGGCAGTAACCGACTGCCGCATAAAATATTTGTGAAGATGTGGAGCCATTATAAAGCACTTTTATTCAATCATAGTGCACTCAATGTAATGCTCGTCTTACGGTACCAACTTCGAATAGTTTGGAAAAATATTTTCGTAATCAAACACATTAAAACCTCGTCACGTATGAAGATTTCCAAACTGCGGAATGGGACACAGACATAACAGATAGTATATTAAAACTTAGTTTCTCACAAGCTGTTCTCTTCTTTCACTTCGTTCACTAGAAATATAACCCCTTAACTTTCAAGAACTTGAAAATATTTTGTCTTTTATCGTTAGATAAACTTTTTCCGCCCATCTACTCTCACTGAAATAACTAGATATCTTAAGCTCAAGAACGAAAATAAACAAACGAAATATAACCACGCAAAACCAGGGCTAGGCAGTATCGCGATACAAATGTATTGCGACAGTATCTTAAAAATACTTACGTGTGTAGGTATCTCTGTATCGAGATATATTCGAAAAATATCTTTGTATCTGAGTAGTGAAATACATTTAAAATGTATCGCTTGTACCGCGATACTCTGCCAGACTTAGGTATCTCGTTACATTTGTTGCCGCTTTTACGGCAAATTTAAAGAAAAGCATCTGTCTGGTGCAAGGTGATTCGGTATTTATAATATCGACCACCCTATAACATAATCCATCACAGTCAGCATTGAAAAAAAAATACGGTGGTGTACAGGTTACTTGCAAGAATAACAGACTAAGCTACCTGTCAAAGCCCGCCACTTTTTCTAATTTAGCAGAGTGAACACCCTAAAAGAGTGGAGTGGAGAAAAGGTACGGCTCTGTTGTGCAATCTCCCCGCACTTTGGATGACTCGGAAGTATATAAGACGACAGCTTGAGATGCGCCCTCACGGCAAAACAAGGTTCATTTCATGCAGACGCTTTTTGTCAAGCATGGCATGCAGTCTTTACCGGTCAGTAACTATGTGGTTCACCGTGAATAACATCTTTTTTTTTATGGGCAATAATGATAAATAAAGAGTTCAAGCTAAGGGGAAGTGCATAAATAGACAGGAGAAGAGGAGCACAAGCATAAATTGATAATTGAATTCGCCACGAACTACACCCTCCCCACGTAGATCCGTTCGGGAGCAAATGTTTTTTCATAAGTATCTGTATCTGTATTTCGGAATACATTCTCGCCGTTTTTGCAGAAGTATCTTAGGGATATCCCGTTGCATAAAAGACGTATGTATCACAGTATCTGTATTTTGGGCCTTAAATTACATGTATCATAGTATCTGTATTTTGGGCCTTAAATTACATGTATTTCAGTATTTGTATTCCCGAATACTTTGTGGAGTATCTCTGCCCAGCCCTGCGCAAAACACTACCTGCGTCCAAACAAACTGCAACATACCGAGTCCTTCAGACCCGGTAACGGACGCGGGACTCCGATCAATCTCATATCATTCTGGTCGGCAGCAATCAGGGCAACCACCACACTGCTAATCTTCTGTCGAAACAAGATTTTCGCAATCATTGTTTCCTTCATTAGCCATCTAGAGTCGCTCGCCATTTCTTGCCTATTTTTATATCAAGGACGAGAAAGAAGGGCGCTCACTAATACCAGTTCCTAAACGCTACGGCAGAATATGTTTATGTCTCGAGCCGCAACGTGTATGTGGCACAGGATCGACGACTCCTATAGTCTAATATCTTCTCCCTTGCTCTTTGTTCTCGTTTTCTTTGAGAATTCGTTTCGTCATTCCTTATTTTTTCTTCGGCATGACTCTGTCCCACCCAGAATCCATGTCATTAGAGAGATCCCCAGACGACTATCCCAATACGTGCAAATTGTCAGCGCCCGCGCCCTTCGTTTCCCCTTTTGATATTTACCTTCTCGTTTTTTTTTCGGTCCGGTATACCAGACAGATTGAGTACGTAGGTGTGTATAATGCTGACTGTGAGTCTTGTACGCATGCTTCTATTTACCTTAAAGTATTACACATATATCGGACTTTTTTGTGAAGTACAAGCGGGTCAGCCTTCCGAGGAGCACTGGCAAAACCGTCAGAACGACGCTCGGGAACCGAGCCCCTAATGAAAAATGCCCAGATAAAGTTTGAACTCAAAACAGAGAGCTGTTCTAAGGGTTTGAACAAGAAAACGTCATAATTGGAAACCGTAGCTTTGTCTTCAGTCCAAATAATAGCATTTGCGTAAAAATGTTCTCTACTATGAACGTCATCAAGCGCCAACCGCGTTTTACGAAAAAAAAAAGAAAGGAAAGGCGCATGACCTATTTCTATAACGAATTGCCAGGCAAAATCGAAAAAATATAGATTTTTTTTTCAAGATATAGACAGCTTTTGGAGATGACTAAATCCACATTCAGGATAACCTACTTCCAAATGTGAATGGAGGCTTAGCGTGTTTGGAAGTGCCTGCATTTGTTTCTGTTTTTGCGTGCAATATCGGCGTACTGGGGGTACGCAGATGCAGATGTATGCTCAGAGTTTAGAATCTGCCAAAGGCGTAATATTTATTTTCTCACCACGTGCAAGTTGTCGCAAAAGCTACCGAAAGAAAGTGAACGTGCGTCCGCCTCCTCATCTACGAGCCAAAACAAGTGGTCGTATGTGCTAGCAACGCGTTGCCGCAGGCGATGCTCGTCACAGCCGTGTGCATTAATCATTGCCACTTTCTATGCATGCTTCGCATCGGGAGTCAAAGCTCAACAGTTTCCGTCACCAGAAACCGCGGTCACACCTGACATCTCAATAGTCCGCCAAATCATTTATTGTACATATAAATGCAAACTGAGCGATGACGCACCACTCGAGTTTAAATCAAGCCTTGCATGCTGCACTCCAATGTTTATATTCCGATGGTATACTACTAATTTTTGCATGTAACAAAATTAAAAAAAAAGAAGGTCCGTGACCCTTATTTGAATGTTGCCTCCACTGTATTTAACGAGCTCGGCGGACGCTATAGACTCATCAATATTCATCGCGACCTGTTGACTAATAACTAGAATTGCCTAAGTAACATTTTAAGTTTTATGGGTCATGAACCACTTGCAGTTTTAAAGCGCAATCACTAATAATGGTTAGAGTAATTTATACTATCTGCGAAAAGGCAATGATCTTTGAGATATTTAGCGACACGTATGTTAATGTTTGTCGGCAATTGAAAAAGTGCGCGCACGAACACTCTAAAAAAATCTGTGCGTCTACTTTCACGCACAAAACCCGGTGAGCCAATTAGCGCAACATACGGAGGCAGTTCAGCGAATGACGATGCAGAAAGATATGTTTAGACCAAAAAACGCGGTCTGAGTTGTGACAATAAGCAATGCAAAACGTCACGCTTGCATTGCTTAATGTCACAACTCAGTCTGCGTGTTTTGGTCTAAACAGATATTTCGGCATCGTCAGTCGCTGAGCTGCCTCCGTACGTTACGCTGACTGGTTCTCCGAGTGTTGTGCGTGAAAGTAGACGCACAGTCTTGTTTTTAGAGTGAAGCGCGCCTCATCGTCAAGATACAAGAGTGACGTACCCGTGCCGTTCACCGCTTGTTTATCTCGGCGATGCGTGGTTGGTGGAAGCGTCGAACGAACGCTGCCTAGATAACCATAAAATATGCAGTCACTCTTCTCCGCATTATGCAGGGCGCACCCCCTAAATAATAAGGCTCGTTTCTATACCAGCGCTTTTTGAACTGCCGACAAACGTGTGAAAACTTATGGATGAATATCTCAAAGACCATCGCCTTTTCGCAAATTGTATAAATTGGTCTCGTCTTTATCCGTGATTCAGCCTCAAACTGCAATTGGAACGTGACTCACAATACCAATACTTAAAAAGCTTATTGGGCAATTTGAGATAATAAGACGAAGGATCGTGATGAATATTGTCCCGTCTAAGGTCCGCCAAGCCCGTTTAATAAATACACAGTGAAAACGGTACCCATGTAAGGGTAACCCACATATTTAAAAAAAAGAAATGTCGTACTATGTAAAAATAAACAGACCGTATAAACTGACTAAAATTAGAAGGAATTTCTTAAAGAAACAGTTCGCCAGAAGAAAAGGAGGCATTGGCGGTGCTTTTATACGTTGTTTTAAAGGGAAGAAATTAAGCACCTGAATTAACTCGAATGGAAACGTAGGGTAAAGCGAGGCGTTGCGTATATTCCTATCGGTCGGTACTCGTTCCATATAATCAGACGTCTCATGTCTTTACACTTACAAATATGAAGTGAGGTAAGTAATGATGCGATTCGTGTACTGACTAATCCAAAGACCAAAGCCCGAGAAGCCTCAAAAATCACTTCTGAAACTCAGTAGATCGATTCAGAGCAACGCCACTCCCCAAACTTGCTTCCCGTTTCTAGTGTCAACAGACCAACTCTACTGTTTGTATCCTACGCCACAGGACCTGCTGATTCGTTGTGCATGCTCGATCAGCATTCTCGATTGCACGCCCTACATTCCCCAATGCGTATTTGTAGTCGGACGGATGGCGGGCGAGCTTTTCGTGGTGACTCGCGAATTCCAAGCAACCCGCCGCTCGACTCTGCGCTCTTAGTGTTTGGCTTCAAACCGTCTGCTCAGGCGTTTTGCGAGCAAAGAGGGGAGCAAAGATAAAAAGTGTCGGGGCCCGGGTACCACCAGCAGTGAATTCAAGTCGCGAGGAAAGTGCGTATAGCGTTCGTGAATGTTTGTTCCGTCTACATAATGTAATTTGGGGTTGTCCTCACGAGTAATTGAATTCGCGAGGCAGTAGATGAGGAACCGCCCATGTTTAGGAGTCCTAAAACTGACAGTGTCCATGTTTAAAAAAAGGCTTTCTCCTCCCTCTCTTAATTAGAATAAAGCGTCTGGAGGAAAAAATAATCGCTTGTGGTTGCTGGCCACCGCTGTTGTGATGCGTTTTTGTGGTTCTTATTTCGCTGATATTTTGAGGTGAGTAATTTTTTCGTAATAGCTTAACGTCCGCTCCTTACACGCAACACGCGGGCCTCTTTTTTAACACGTAATTATTTATTGAGCGAGGAAAGCAGCGGTTTATATATATTATGACTGTGTACCGGGTTTGCTTGGGAACTTGGGACCACTTAGCGGCTCCTTAGGAGTTTCTTGTTTGCGGTTTGATAAAGAAAAACAAATGTATTCGGAAAACAATAAAAAAAAGGCAAGAGTGTAGCTAGAGTTTGGGCTTTTATGGTAACTTGAAGGCGCTCGTGAACTTGACCGACGTTTCAGTGCGAGGCACGTAGCTAACCCCTAATGGCTCGCGAACTTTTCTTGTCTTTGATCGAGCTACGTACTGTTGTGAGAGGAGTTACAAAGAATAAAAGGAAACAAAACAACAAATGCAAATAGTGGCCTCTCTGTAATGACTGAGCGCGCGTCTGCTGCTTCGTGTTCCTTAGGCTTTGTCCTTGGTCATTTTCGTACAAGCATCTTCACATGTTTTTTTCTTCAAAGTCTGATGTTCTTAAATGCTCAAAGACACTTGTATTTATATTTTTTTAAATAGTGTAGAAATAAAACAGTACACTCATGAATGTTCAAACTGTTCCAAACACACATACTGGTTTACTGTTTATTTAGTTGCCATTTTGACAAAACTCGAGCAGTTCATTCAATAAGAATTGTTTAGTTGTTAGTTCTGGTTCAGCTCGGTTTAGCTCACGAGATTTTGCAATCAAAAAAGACAGAATAAGACGATACCTGCGGAAAAGAAACGTCCACTTCTGTATGACAAAAAATATACACGTGCTAGAAACGCAAAATCTTGAAATGGTACATCCAGCCCTAAGATTGACGGGGAGTCTCTATTACAGAGTCCGAGGAAACGTAAGTGGACGGCAAACGACGGCCAGCGAGCGTCTGTGACTCAAACGCACATTACCAAAATGGCGTCATGTATAACGTCAAACGAGCTGCGCCATTTTCTACTTCGAGTTCGCGCATGGTGGACTGTTAACCTGCGCTAAATCCAACGTAGTATTAGAAACCTCACTGCTGTGCTAGCCAACTGTGCGAATATGTTAAGTTTCTTCACTCTGATACTCAACTCAAAAGCTTGAAAAATATCATATTTTTAGTATAAAGTTTCGACAAAAATTCCGTATATATAGCCTTTTTTTACACGCTCAAGACTAATTTATTAGCTTTCAATTAGATGTTATATATCTTTACCAAAAAGCAAGCAGTCGAAATACACCATTCAACATCGCTTCCGACTACTGCTGCCTCAGATGTCCCCCAGGGTTGTTTTCTCGCATGTATCTGTCTATTATATCAATAAGTTACATCCCTAATTCTGCTATTCGCATCTCCAGCTCGTTGCTCGCCCTCCCTTAGCAGAAACCGGAAGCGCTCTGGTGAGGGTCCCCCGATTTTCTTGCTCAGCGGGCACGGCTGAACTGCTCGCGCTCATGGCTCGCGAAACGTCCTTTCCGAAAGCAAAAAACACTCTTCACTGTCCCAATGTAGTGCTGCAGCCGGTATGGGATTGTATTTTAGGAGAATGAGAGTTTTAGTACTGAGTATAGAAGCAAATGCAAGCGCTGTGCGTTTGCGTTAGAGTTCTGTGCTCCACGTAGCGCATGCGCGTCATCGCCGCGCACCAATGTAACACAGCAATATTGGGCTCCGCGCACGCGCAGTGTAGAACATGAAAACGCTAACGCAAGCACGCAGCGCTTGCATTCGCTCGCATACGCAATACTGAAGCTCACTATTGTTTCACCGGCCTCCAACGCCAACGAAGCGTGCTGCAGTGAGCAGACGTGCAAGCAGGTGGGCCCTCCTTCGAACTGGAAAGGCTGAAATTGGCAAAATAACGGCGCGTAAAAATAAAAATACTTAGATGTTTTAAAAAAACTGGTAAACTAAAAACTAAAGAAATCTTTTTTCATTTTTTTTAAGGGGGGGGGGGGGCAGGTGGTTTGGAAGGATAGTGGAGGGCGATTTTGGAAGCTTTGGTGATTGTCAAAAGTCGCGATATAGCACCATCAGTTTTATCTACAATTAATGCAATTTTACATGGATTTCTTACATTAGACAGAATGTTTTGATTGATTTCAGAGTAGTTTTATTTTATAACTTGGTAATTAAAAATGCTGCAATTGGAACCAATGATAATAAATAGCACACCTTTGATTGTCATACTTGTTCGCACGTTTGAAATTAGATCCTAAGCAACAAATTATATTAAAGCTTAAAAAATAACGTATTAAAATATCTTAATTTTAATATTATTATTATTAGTACAAATGGCGGCAATGTATGCCCCCAATTAACGCCACGATCACAAAAATACGCCATTTAATCATAATAGTCTTTCCAGAAAGGTATCATCATATTTTCTTTTTAGCATATAAACATCTCTGACATCGTTATCAAGATAAACAAGAAGAACAACAAACAACAAAACAACACTGGATCACACAAACATAAAGTCCTATGCGTCACGCGCTGCTTTACAAAACACACACTTCAGCTGTCTGACTCAGATTTCGTCTTTGGTTTTTTAGTTAGGACAGACAGTGTTTGTTAATTTATACGTTTTGCGAACATATTGTAAAAATTTGATTTATTTTGTTATTCTTGTGCTGGAAGTAATATTAAAGTAATTAATCATTTAAATACCCAAAAACCCATGAAAAGGCCCGCAGTTCAATATTTCACGTGACAATTATCTCAGCCAGAAAAGGCAGCGAGAACGCACAAATATCAGCACAGACTTTTTCAACAAATATAATATTCTAAGTTTCCACTAAGGTGTATGAAAGACCCTGTCTGAAATATATTAAAGTGTCTGGATCCAACATGTATGTCTCAAAATAAACTTTCCGCGAACAGCTTCTTTAACTAAAAAATTACAATGTAAGACACATCTTGAGTTATGAAACAATCCGAAATTAAGACCTATACTGAGAAATTAAATCCAAAATAGAGGTTAGTTTCGATTTCGCTCCAGTATTAAAACGTGCCTCCTGGCGAAAATATTACGCTCAACACCGTTTTTATTTTCAGGATGAAGAGGTGACCTGCGCTCATAAAACCCCAGCTTCCTCGTACTACCAGAAATAATTTGTGTCGCTCAGTGAAGCCAGCACAGGCTCAGCAGCGGCACGAATCTCCGACCCTCACTATAACCGCCATTTCGTCAAACGAAAGGCGCCACCTATAGTGAATTGGAGTCGCGAGTAACAAGACACACTTGCACATTTTGCTGACGATTGCGCTATTTTGACAAACATAACTGACGTTCTAAATACAATATCCTCATGTCGAGCCATGTGACCGATGCACATTATCACTCGCAAATAAAAACAAACTACAGTACCTAGATCTTCCACAAAACACAAAAAAAGAAAACACTTATGGGGTTCTGATTATGCTCCAAAAGATGAAACAACTATCACTGTACAAGTATTTGTGCATGCATTTTACGGACACGCTCTCACAAAACGAGCAGATACGAAGATACCACATATAAAATGGAATCCCATTTAACAAATTATATTCCTAACGAGCGTGTTGGTAAGATGTACTCGTCTGTGTTTCGTCCTCTCTACGTTTCGTACTTTCTGTTTTCTAGTCTATTTAACAAACTTTTTGTTTTCATTTGCATTAGTTATTGAATGCGAACCCTTTTTAATTAAAGCAGTTGGTGTCCAGTGAACATTTCTAGCAGCTATGTTTAATGGAATATCGATTTTAATGCTCATTTCGTGTATCGGTTGCCCAGTGGACGGATTTTTACAACAACTTCATTAAACAGCCCATCAACCGCTCAAAAATAAAATGTGGCTTTCATATAATTTAATATTGCTTCGAAAATTGCCTATAGAATGAACCTCACTTGAACGAACAAAGTTGTATATGAAATTATTCAGGATTAAAACTCTCGATGATATAGCTAACAATAAAATCCAACTGCTTCCAGAAAATGCTGAATAATTTGGACGCAGGACCTTTAATATGCACCTTGACTACTAATATGGTATTGTTCAATATAAGCGAAAGCCCACATTTCTTGTTAGGGCGGTACCTGCGAGAAAAATATTCCTGTTCAGATCACCCATGCAAATTTCAAGAGCTGCCGTGCGCTGAAAACGCACGACAAGCAGGCAGAATCCGAAATTACCATTTAATGAAGCCCAGGAGCGTTATGCAACCCAAGAAACTGAATCCCTCCGGCTGCTTTAAGAAATCCTCCACCATCAAAAGAGGCGAACTTTCGCAGGTAACAAAAAATACAATACGAATTGCGTACGATGCGGCAGATTAAATTTATTATGAACCAAAAATATGGCAAACGTTATCTCTCCGCAAGATTTATAATAAAGCACGAATAATAAGGCTAGCTCAAAAATAAATAAATCAGCCCTTGCTCTTTTTTTATTAATTTGTCATTTCAATGTCAGATATGCCTCAGAACTTACACCTTAGACCAATTCTGCTTCTTCTTTTTTTTTTAACAACTTTATGTTTTTTATTGTTTTTGTTTTTGTGAACGCCCTAAGAAACCTATTTTTTCTATTATGACATTACGTTGTTTAGGCAAGCGACATTATTCTGCAAGATTATGGTTGCTCAGTACAGTAAAGACAGTTCAGACAACTTCTCTTACCCTGCTAGAACTCGTGTGATAATCCTCTCGTGCATGCGTATAACCTCATCGTTTTTTATAGTGCCTCTAGAATGTTCTCGTTTATTCTTGTTCCGGACGTAACTTCTATCATTTATTCCTGCTTTTGTTCTTCTAAAATGGGTGTTCATTCTCGCTCGAGCGCGCGACGCTCGAGCCGCTTTCGCCGAATCTTCGAGATAGTGGCGCACTCTAGATAAGAGGCGCCCGCGACCTTGTCAAGTCAGTCTCGCCCCAGCGTATGATCCTGCTGTTACGCCGCTATCAACGCCTGCAACGCTCTGCTGTTTTCTCCCGTTCCCTTTTTGTTTTGGGCACACGTTCGCTCCATCAAACGTTTAGTTTCTTCAGTTATCATCGCCTCATCAATCGTCATTCGTGACAATTTGGTGGAGGTGCTGGGTAGCGCATTTTTTGCCCGTGGAGCGTACACCTCC
The DNA here is from genome assembly GCA_037355805.1 of Ixodes ricinus. NCBI lineage: Eukaryota > Metazoa > Arthropoda > Arachnida > Ixodida > Ixodidae > Ixodes > Ixodes ricinus. Next base: position 101,877 of record JAZHYW010009355.1, on the reverse strand, counting down.
GAAGACATCCCGGCCAAGTGAGGTGCTCAGCCCCGGAAGGCTACCCTTCGCAGAAGACGCCGACGCCCGAGCACGCCGCCATACCAAAATTCAACCCCCGGAATCCGGACCCCTGCCGCAGAAGCCGAAGAAGAATATCCCGAAGATGACCACCCCATCCCGTCGTCGTCCTGCCCGTCGCTCCGCGGACGCCTCCTCCCTTCCTTGGCGAGATCTACGAGGACGTTGAAGACTGGATTAACCAGTACGAACACGTGGCTCGCCACAACAGGTGGAGTGACGAACAGCGCATGCAGGGCCTCTATTCCTCACTTGAAGGAACAGCAAGGCTCTGGTTCGAAAACCACGCAGCTTCCTTGACTTCATGGGAGCGTTAGCCAATCAAGACTGAAGAGAGAGGCCGAAGATCTGCTGCAATCCATGACCCAGGGCTCCAATGAGAGCGACACGAGTTTCGTGGAAGACGTCCTACGCCTGAGCTCCCGCGCCGACCCTCAGGCCACCGAGGAAAAGAAGCTGCGTATCCTGATGTGTGTTGTGAAGGACGACATCTTCGGGGGACTCGTACGCGACCCACCGACGTTCGTTCAAGCATTCGTCACGGAAGCCACGAACATCGAGCGTGCTCTGCAAGCCCGATCCAGCCACTACCACAGGATACCTGGTGTCAGCGCGGTTCCGCAGTCCCCTTACGACCTTGCCAACGACATCCCGGGCATTCGAGAGCTTATTCGCGAGGTCGTCCGGAAGGAGCTTAAGACGCTTCTGCCGACTGCTGAGCGCCCGGCCTCAATCTCCATTGCCGAGGTTGTTTGGGATGAGGTTCAGCGAGCGTTCCTTTCGGATGCCCCTGTCACCGCGGCCGTAGCCGATGAGCCGACGCTGACCTATGCCGCAGTGGCCCGACGACCGCCGCCAGCTGCTCAACATTACCCGGTGGCTCAACGACGAGACTTACCAACGCTGGCGTACCCCCAACGCAACGACGAAGGACGTCAGTACGACCGCCGAGACCAGCCGGCGCCAAGGAAAACAGACGTGTGGCGGAGGCCGATTGACGCCCCTGTGCAACCACTGTGGTGAAGCGGACCACATCTACCGACGATGCCCCTACCGCCAGCTGGACCTACAAGGGTTTGTGCCCAACGACCCTCGACCACATCTTGGAGTGCGACCTCGGGACATCAAGGACTACCTCCGCCGCTGTTCATCTCCTGAGTCATCTTCCCTCCGAGTATTCCGTTTACCATCTCCCCGACGCTTGCCATTGCCCTTCCGTCGGTCTCGCCGAGACAGCCTGTCACCCATCGTGTCCCGTCGGAAAAAGTAGGCGCGGCAATGCCGGGAGGTGGTGTTGCCGAAGACGAACGATGCCAAGATCCTCCAAGATCGTCGGAGCTCTCTCACTCTAACGCCGCAACGCCCCGAAACGACGTATCTGTAACACTGTCGAATAACCTCAACGTTATCATCGACGGCCACGACGCCACGGCACTCCTCGACACCGGAGCAGATTACTTCGTTTTGAGTGGGAGACTCTCTCGTCGCCTTCGGAAAGTTACGACGTTGTGGGATGGACCACAGATACGAATCGCCTGCGGACATCTCATCACGCCTGTCGGCAGGTGCACTGCTCGCGTTGAGATCCACGGTGAAACCTGCCCTGTCAAGTTCGTCGTTCTGCAAGACTGTTCCAGGGACGTCATTCTCGGAATGAACTTCTTGTGTTCCTACATTGACCTTGGCAATGTAGGGACAAAGAAATCCATTCTCGGAATGGACTTCTTGTGGTCCCTACATTGACCTTGGGGAGAACAAGCTGACGCTTCGGAAACCTGTTCCCTCGGCGGAAGATCCCAAAGCGACGTTAGCTGCAGTGCGAGACCTTACCAGCCACGTAAACCAGCCGCCGCTGTCCAGTGTTTTTGTCCCCGTTGGGACCAACGAAGCCACCTGCGGGATAGCACTGATGGAAGTAAGCGTTCAACTTCTCCTTGGACGAGGGATTGGCATTGCAAGAGGCGTAACCCAACTCCAGGACGGGCGTATCGTAGCCCTTGTTACCAATTTCCGACAAGAGTCGCAGCACCTTACAAAGTGTACAGCTGTGGGCTACGTCGAGCAAATTCAGGACTCGGCCGCGATTGCCGTGATCTCAGAAGACGCCTCCCCGACGCAGCACAAGGGAACCACGCTGTCAGAGCTTGACATCGACCCATCCGTCCCAGCCCCACAACAACGACAGCTGACTAACGTTCTCGCTGAGTTCAGTGAGTGCTTCGCCACATCGTCAAGGCTACGCAAAACAGCGGTTGCGAAAGATCGAATGGTTACTGACGATGACGTGCCCCCTATTCTTCAGTCGCCGTACCGAGTTTCGGAAAGGAGAGGAAAACCATCCAGAAACAAGTTCAAGAAATGCTTGACGACGATATTATCCAGCCTTCAAGCAGTCCGTGGGTCGCTCAAGTCGTGTTGGTGAACAAGAAGGACGGAACTATTAGGTTCTGCGTGGACTACAGATGGCTGAACGCTGTTACAAAGAGAGATGTCTATCCGCTTTCCCGCATAGATGACACCCTCGACCGTTTACGCCACACCCGAAACTTTTCGTCAATGGACTTGAAGAGTGGCTACTGGCAGATTGAGGTCGATGAACGGGACCGCGAGAAGACTGCCTTTGTCACGCCCGATGGACTCTACGAGTTCAAGGTGATGCTCTTCGGACTCTGTACGGCGCCGGCGACTTTCCAGCGGGTCATGGATACCGTACTAATGGGACTGAAGCGGCAGAGCTGCCTCGTCTACCTGGATGACGTCGTCGTTTTTTCGCACGACTTCGACGAGCACTTGAAACGGCTTAGGGCCGTGCTCCAAGCCATCAATACCGCAGGACTCAGACTCAAGCCAACGAAGTGCCGCTTCGGCTATGGCGAACTTAAGTTTCTTTGCCATGTCGTCAGTAACGAAGGTGTACGCCCTGACCCCGCGAAGACATCCGCTGTAGCCGAATTTCCTCGACCATCGAACAAGAAGGCCATCCGCAGATTCCTGGGGCTGTGCGAGTACTACAGGCGCTTTGTTCAAGATTTCGCAAAAATTTCGGCGCCCCTCACACATCTTACGAAAAGCGCCGTGAAGTTTCACTGGGCAGAAGTACAAGAACGGGCGTTCGACGAACTGAAACGAAGACTTCAGACACCTCCGATCCTCGGACATTTCGACCAGCATGCCGAAACCGAAATTCACACGGACGCAAGTAACTCCGGACTTGGCGCGGTATTGGTACAGCTACAGGAGGGCACGGAGCGAGTCATTGCCTACGCAAGTCGGACACTGTCAAAGGCGGAGAAAAATTCCTCCACGACGGAAAAAGAATGTCTCGCGGTTCTATTGGCGATCACAAAGTTTTGTCCGTACATGTACGGGAGCCCGTTCCGGGTGGTCACCGACCACCACTCGCTCTGTTGGCTTGCAAACCTCAAAGACCCTTCAGGACGCCTGGCTCGGCGGAGTCTTCGACTGCAAGAATTGGACATGACCGTTGTCTACAAGTCAGTACGGAAACATAGTGACGCCGACTGCTTGTCCAGAGCCCCCGTCAAAACGTCAGGCTGTACCGACATAGATGACGACAAATGTTTCCTAGGTGCCGTGGACACCAACGTCATGGCAGGACTTCAACGAGACGATCCGGAGCTCCGCGCCCTGATTGAGCATCTAGAAGGACGAGGAAGTACCGTTCCTCGTGTATTTTCACGAGCCCTGCCGACCTTCGCTATTCAAAGAGGTGTACTTTATAAGACAAATTTCGGAACCAGTAATTCGCCGTGGCTTCTGGTAGTCCCTACCAGCCTTCGAAAAGAGATTTTTCAAGCCTGCCATGACGACCCGACTTTAGGACACCTCGGTTACAGCCGGACACTAGCCCAAATACGTGAAAAATACTACTTGCTCAAGCTTCCGAAGACCGTCCATCTCTACACGCGATCGTGTCATGATTGCCAGCGACGCAAGAAACCGCCGTCAAAGCCAGCAGGTCGCCTTCAGCCGATTACCCCTCCAACCAAACCGTTCCAGCAAATTGGAATGGATTTGCTGGGTCCTTTTCCACCATCGACGCTGTGAAACCGCTGGATAATCGTCGCCACAAATTATCTTACCCGTTACGCCGAGACGAAAGCCCTTCCGTCGGGGACTGCTGTCGAAGTCGCCAAGTTCTTCATCGAGTCCATCGTCCTCCGGCATGGCGCCCCCGAAGTCCTGATGACGGACCGAGGGTCATCGTTCATGGCGCAGTTGACCCAGGAGATCCTTCATCGAAGCCAGACGGACCACCGTCGGACATCTGCATACTATCCGCAGACAAACGGGTTGACGGAGCAGCTCAACAAGACCATTGCCGACATGATCTCCATGTACGTCGACGTGGAGCACAAGACATAGGACGAGGTATTGCCGTACGTCACATTTGCCAACAATACGGCCGTACAAGACACCACAGGAGTGACGCCCTTCCAGCTGGTGTATGGCCGGAAGGTGACGATTATGCTAGACACTATGCTGCCGCACGAGCCAGTCGACGACGGAAGCGATGACGCCCAGGTGGTTGCTCAACGGGCAGAAGAGGTCCGCCAGCTTGCCAGACTACGAATTCAAGACCAGCAACATGTCAGCGGCGGCCGATACAATCTTCGCCGGCGTGACGGCCACTTTCATCCCGGGGACAGAGTATGGGTCTGGACACCAATTAGGCGACGTGGGCTCGGCGAGAAGCTTCTCAAGCGCTACTTTGGTCCCTACAAGGGTCTTCGCCGTCTCGGGGACTTAAACTATGAGGTGCAGACGACGCCAACCGCGACCCGAAGTAGTCCACCTCAAGCCGCATTACGAACGATAGAACTTTGAACTCTCGTCAAACTGTGAACTGTGAACTGTGGCTCGCAATTCTGCTATCCTTTTGTTGTGGCTTTGTGTTTCATTTTGCATTAAGATGATGCACTTTTAAAAGCGTGGATAATGCCGCGCGCAGGGCCGAGAAAGCAACGCTCGATCACGGACCTCTAGAAAGTTCTCGTTTATTCTTGTTCCGGACGCCGGACGTAACTTCTATCATTTATTCCTGTTTTTGTTGTTCTAGAAAGTGCGTGTTCAATCTCGCTCCGAGCGCGCGACGCTCGAGCCGCTTTCTCCGAATCTTCGAGATAGTGACGGACTCTAGATAAGAGGCCACCCGCGACCTTGTCGAGTCAGTCTCGCCCCAGCGTACGATCCTTCTGTTACGACGCCATCGACGCCTGCGACGCTCTGCTGTTTTCTTCCGTTCCCTTTTTGTTTTGGGCACAAGTTCGCTCCATTAAACGTCTAGTTTCTTCAGTTATCATCGCCTCATCAATCGTCATTTCGTGACAATATATTCGAGAAGCTTAATCCATACGACTCACCACACAGGTGCCCGCGATCTAACGATTTTTCTGATATTTTCCGGGTTTCGTTCCTCGTTCTTATGTGAACTCACTGCAAGTAAGAGTTTACACCTATGGGGAATAATGTATCGTTGAACTAGGTCCTTTAGCATCCAGTCTCGCATTTTGAGACTCTATGAAGTACGGATGCGCACTCGAGATACTAAATTTTATGTTCTCTGATAAAATCTTGTTTTTTTTCTTTGGCATAGGAAAGTATTGAAACACTAGAGAAGCAATTTGTATGTATCATTTACTACAGAAATGTTCAGTCTAAATCGTACAAGAGTTCTGTTTGGGTTGTTACGTTTTGGCCTAGACTTATTGGTGGATAAACGGACCGCACTCCTTTTCTTGCTTCATAAACGTTTACATTTTTGTTAACTAGTCTTATTGGAATATAACCTATTTTACCCAGGATTTTATTGTAACTGCCGGCCGGTCGTTCAGCATTCATTCTCGCATATACATGGGGTGATCAGAAAGTTTTGCAACTCGCATATTAAAACAAACTACCAGGGCTTTGAAAAAATGTATTTTTCAACATAATCACTCTTTTATTAATGGAAGGCTTTCGGTCCCTCGCTGGAAAAAGCTTTTTTCCTGCTCGTCAAGCCAGTGCTCTGTGGCAGTACGCAATGCACTCAAGTCACCGCACCTTGTTCCTCTTAGATGTTTTTTTTTTCAAACTTGAGAATTTAAAAATGTCACTAGGCGCCAGATCAAGACATTAGGGTGGGTGGTCAAGCTCTTCGAAAGCACACTCTCGAATGACAGCCTGGGCAACGCAAGATCTGTGAACGGGGGCGTTGTCATGCAGGAGGAGGACGCCTCTTGTCACCAATCCTCGTCGTTTTCCCAGGATGGCCTCACGCAGTTTGCGGAGAACTTTGGCATAGTATACGCCTGTTGTTGTCCTGCTGTTTCCAGATAATCAATCAGTAGGATCCCTTTTCCGTCCCAAAAAACTGTCGCCATCACTTCCTTCCACGAGCGTTGCGTCTTGAATTTCTTCGGAGGGGGGGACCTCGAATGCCTCCACTGCATAGACTTTTGCTTGTTTCGGGGTCTTACAGGTAAAGCCACGTCTCATCCCCAGTCACAAGGCGGGCGAGAAAATGTTCTGGGTCGCTTTCATAGATGCTCAAAAGCTCCCTTGACGAATCCAAGCGGTGCTGTCAATCCAGCGTAGAGAGGTTCCGTGGCACCCATTGTGCCGAGACCTTCGACATAACCAAAACGGCATGGATGATTGTAAAAGCACTGCCGTACGAAATGTTCAATTTTGTAGCAACTTCGGACACCTTAATTCCGCGATTCTTCATGATGAGGCTCTCAGCTCGGGCTCAATGATCCAAATCGTACCAAGTCCTGGGCCGCCCTGACCTCGGGTCGTCTTGCAAGTCCACACGACCGCGTTTAAACTCGTTGAACCAACGAGTGCCTGTAGCATATGAAGGCCATTCATCTCCATACACATTCACCATTCTACATGTGAATTTACTTGGCGGAACTCTCTTCTTTGCACAAAAGACATTTATCACGCTCCTGTACTAGAGCTTGAAATCGGGGGAGGGCGCCATGTTTAACTGACTGGTGCAGACCAAAAGCGGAACCGGAAGTATTGATATTACGAACATGTTTGTCTATAGAGATGAGCTAACCAACGGTTATAGAGCCATCATTGTCAGACTTTTGTTTATACCCGAGTTGCGAAACTTTCTGATCACCCCTCGTTATCATTTCTAACAATCTTAATTAAAAAAACTATATATATAATACCAAGAAGTGGCACATGAAATCGCCAGGAACATAAAAGCCAAAAACATGCATGTTAAGGGGATTTCATCTTCACTTTAAATTGAAAACAATTCAAAATGCTATGCACTTTCTGACTGAATATGAACTTCACGTTACATTGAAGTGCACTTGGGGATTTTCGTATGATCCTACACAATTAGAAAAAAGCCTCCATTCACGCAGAACGAAAACCTCCATCTGCTGAAGAATATACCTATCCACGATGCCTTTCCCTAACTTTGTTTTCTCGCGCACCCACATTTTATATGTTTAGAATACTATCCTTCAGTCTTAAATATAAACGAGGCTTCGTGCATACTTTCACTCCTCTTATATTAAAAACAAAAAAGAAAACCCCTTTAGCATCGTCACTTTTATCAACTAAAAAAAGCAGAAAATACAATTTCATTTTTATGCAGATATAGCCGACTCGGTGTCTTGGCAGGCCCCGCAAAAGTGTGACTTTCATAAAACGCATACAAGCACATGAACTGAAGATCAATTTACACAATGAAATAAAAATAAATCGCGTCACCTGCCTCCTTTGAAAGTACAGCACGAAACACAGCCGAGACAAAATTAGGCGCAAATATTTTGTCCGAAACGCATTAAACGGAAAAATCGATGCCGCGTATGACATTGTTCACAACAGACTTCACAGTGCGCAACAATTGCAACGATACATTGAAAACTGCTGTATGTAGCCAATTTTTAAATTTCTTTTTTTTTAATGTTTTCTCACAAACTTAATCTACAGGCTTGTCTGTTCTTGCGGCTTCGTTCGTTGCTAAGGCATACCTGACGTTGCGTAAGAAGAAATTTGTCCCGGCGCGTGGCAAAGAATGTTTCGAAAAACTTAAACAATACCAGGTCGATCCTAAAAATGTACTTTGTCAACCGCGGGACATCCTTGGGTTGCAGCAAAACTTTTCGGCAACAAGAATTTCTAGAAGGGTGTTTCCATCGTGCGCTGACTACTCTAAAACTCAGTGCATCCAATGTTTAGACGCGGTATCTAATATGACCAGGCGGAAAAAAAACACCTGGCATGACTTTATTAGACCATTGAATCTGGCGTCCTTCATCTCAGTAGTCAGTGTGTGTTGCGACTTGGCAATAAAATGCAAAGCGTCGCTTAAGCTCGAATAAAGCTACGGAAACTTGAGCCTCTCGAAAAGTTATGATTAATTTATAATGGCATTGTTCCTTCTTGCCTTAGTGGTCGGGGCTCCGCATTTTTATTTCAGCAGCATGAATCAAAAATTTTAAACGAGAAATTAAATAATTTTTTGAGAGGTGGTTACAAAACCTTCAATGCTGTGGAAGTTTTATTTAGGAGTTTACTTATTTTTTAAAAACCTTATGAACGAACCCCAGGGCGTTGCGGTGCCAGTGATAAATACATCTATCAATATATAACTTCTGAAAAATTACATTGCAGTGCGAATTACTTAGCTATTTTACAGTGAATCGCATAGACTATCTGAGGTTTAAAAATAAGAACGGGGTACTTATGGGCTGTTCGCGTCTTAAGAACTTGAGTCAGGTTTCTGACAAACTCAGAAACAAGCGTTATTCCAATAAGAATGGCGAAGAAATAATCCCTGGAGCATTCAGTTAAAAAAAAGTAAAATGTTGGCCTTCTGATGCACGCTACGTTTGAAAATTATGAGTGGCATCTTTTGTTAGCTCTTTGAAACTTGCTTACATTCACTTTCCTAATATCACTCGGTCTTTTATATGGATGGATGAATGGATGATAGAAGAATGGATACTATTGGCTGTATCGTTTATAAAGTGCGGTAGCTTACGCTACCTAGCTGATGCTGATATCACTTGGGGCAAAATAAGAAAGCGCTCCCATTCTTGTTTTAACGATTCTGATTTTTGTCATCTTTGATTTACGCCAGTTAAAAAAACACAAAGTAAATCATTTCAGTCTTTTTTTTCGTGAATGGTTAAAATACATAAAATATTCACGTTGAAAAATATATGATAGCCTTTGTTCTTCTTATAAAAGAAAGTATCAGCTAAACCAGGAGCGTTAACGCAAAATTAATGGTTTCAAAGCATTTCGCTCGCTACAATAATGCCGTCAAGTGTATCCACTGTGATGGTGCTCGGGGAAAAAAAATCAAATAACCAAAAATAACTACCATGGCAAAAATATAAAGAAAAAAGAGATAAAAAAGGACGGGAGCTTCAGCATGCTGACAGAAATTGTCAACTTGCTAGCTTAGCTGCACTGCTGCAAACTAATTAGCAACAAACGTGTTACATTGTGTTTGAGTACAAAATGCAGTAGCCGGTTTTACCTTCAATACCAGTGCACATCTATACAAAAGGTTCATGGAAACGTAAAGCAGCGAGACTTTCACGGCAACAAAAAACGAGAGAGGGGTATGGTACGCTGCAAACAATATACGGCATAATAACAAATTGTAACCGGGAGTACGTCCCGCTCAGGACAAAGCAGGCGCAAGCACACGCATCCTATATTTTTCTGCAAGGCTGAATAGTAAATGGGTACTGCAGCGGCATCACTATATTAAAAAAGCGAGCTTTCCCCCGGCTAGACGATGGAAAAGGGGGGTGGGAAGACCTGTTCGAACAGCCGCGCTGCGAAAGCAGCGCGGAGACCCGTATCAAATCCGAACAATACTTTTACCGAGCACCACCCCCGCAACCACTTCCGCGAGGGTAATAATAACAAGGGCGTTGAATAAGAAAAAAAAACACGAAAATAACAGAATATATACACGATAAGGAAAGGGTAAGGCAAACAATGTCCATCCCTTAGCCATCAGAACGGCTGTGATTGAGCACCAGGACGCTAACGGTTCATCCCTTATTCATAGAAGGGTCGGTGCGCTGCCATTAGTAGCCCTTTTCTCCTCTCTCCATGAGGACTAAGCGATGTCCTTTCCACGTGACATGAACTAGCCCCCTTCTTCGCGCCGAGTGCGCGACTCCTCGTTGTCGCTATAAATCTAAAGCGAAGTTAAGGCAAGCATCGTTGGCAGAAGCTTCAAGCTTGTGCGAACGAGTGATTAAAAAAAATAGGTTGGGCAGTGTTGTTCCTCGCTAACTAGCTCAAAGCTGACCTGTTCTGTTTAAGGGGAGGCTGCTCTCGAGTTCGGGTGGAATTCACGTTTTGATGAGAATGAACTGAATTAAGCGTAGCAAGGGTTGGTTGCATATGTAACTCTTGTTGTAGCCACTGACGAGGTGAGAACGTGTAGGAAGAAGCTCCAATCGTCCCTCCTCCTGCATTTCCGCGGTTCGAATGCCGCGTGTCAAGCTTTCTCCTTGAGCTCGTTGCCACCTGGCATTCGAAGCACGAATCTCGCGGTGACTTGCGTTCGAATCTGTTTGCGGACTGTCTTTTGCGTGATGCATGATCAGTGTGACCTCGGCTTTAGTGGTGGCGGTGCACTGAAGTTCCCCAGTCGATGCGATTGAATAGCTTTGCTTTTCTTACTCTACATTCTATGGGGTTTTGTGTTGAGCAGATTGATTCCTGAAAAGAGACACTTGCAGGATCTAAATAAATGAACGCATCGGCTGGTTGTTATACATTGGACTCGACTAAATACGGACATTACGAGAACTCGTTCAGGAGGACAGCGGTAACAAACTTGTAGCACAAATGTCTGACCATCTTTCAACTATTCGGGGTAACTTTTTTCATGAGGAACACCGACGATACTTAAGAGAGGTTAAAGAGGCAATTTTAAAAGCTCCAAAAACGAAACACCATTGAATACGTATAAGAGCTAAGCACGTTCAATCTTTCAACAACTCTATAAGTGCCACCTGACGCGGCTTGGCTTTTTCTTCTTCAGCTATTTCCGCCATCGCACTTGGCTTCGAAGGGATGATCAGATGCTCAGGATCTGACACGCCCCGATTTTCTTAGGCTGTCAGTGAGAACAGCTGCGCTACCAAAGCGCCGTGACACGGTCGCGGGGAAAAAAAAGTCAGAGGCGTTTTTAGCAGCTACAGACCTTTATTATATGTATCCTATAAAGGTGCAGGTGCAACAATAACTTACACAGAATTGTGAGCATTAAAAAATAGAGTTTACGAACAGTCTCAGGTGGAAACTTTCTGAGCTTACTGAGTTTAGTAAAAAAAGCCAGGTCATTATCTGTTCCATCTGTACGAAACCAAAACCAGCAAGCTGTCGTCCGGCGTTCTACGTACGATTCTGTTCGTTACTTCGAATGAAATAAGTTTCCCTTCTTTGGAAATAGAAAGCAGCTTAATGCGCTCGTGTTTAGAACGCGTCAATTACGTAGCCCCACGCACGCGCCGTGATTGAGTGAGAGCCTCCAGGGAGTTTTCCAAAGCCGGCTTTAAATTAACGACATCTCTCGACGAAAGACGAAGAAAGCGACAGACCTCCCCCCTCCCCCTTCCCTCTCTCCTCCTTGATTTAAAGCATTCACCGAGCTATCGTAAAACGTGCATCCAACAGAACCCGCGCAGAATAATAACATTGGAACAAAAGAGCGCGATAAGAAAGACTGCACTCAGAAGCAATTCAAGCTGCGTTAATTGGAAGAAACAAAACTTAATTAAAGCGCTCCTATGTTCGGATGTACATTCACCCGATGTTCGAACGAAGTTCTTTTTAAAACGGCGCCGGAGAACAAAACACAGAGTTTGAATAATTGCCCAGTCTGTCCTTTCTCGGCGCCGTACACTGCATCTGTCCCCGCCGTTCTGATCACCTACGTCCCACTAAAGACCTTTCCAAAACGGGGCTCTCAGTTGGTTCCATTTTCAGTGTTCGTGCGTATGGCGCATGTTTTGCTCACTTTGCGAAGTGACGAACATACTGGACTGAGGAAATCGTACGCTTGGTTGAGGACTCGTAAATATTGGAATGATATGTAGACCATTGAGTGCATCGCGAGCCTTCGTTGAACCATGTGCAACTTGGGCCGAAGTACGCACCTAAATTCGTATACAACAAACGCATGAAACACACCGCAGAAATACTAATGGTTGGATTGGGGGAGGTCTTGCAGGGTTCAGAGGGAGACAAAAATCATACATTTTCGTTAACAAAGATTGGAAGCCTAAGGATTTATCTTCTTGCTCGTTGCCCCGCTTAATATAGGCTCTGAAATTTAAAAAAAAAAACGCATTTGTAAGTGGCGAGTTTTGAACGTCTTACTATCATGGCTCCGCTGCCAATGACACTGCGAAATTAGCCGATAACGATGCCGAAAAAGGAATCACGAAGTAAGGAGCGCAAACGTGATAACCCACGATCCTGCGTTTTTTTTTTTTTAAGCTGCCAAGGACAAGAGTTTCTTTTTATCCCACTACAAGGTACGCGTTTAATGAAATTGAAATTCAAACTCAATAGCTTTATATGGTCTGTTCTGAACGAATGTGCGAAAGGCACTCCGTGACGCTATCAGAGCCTGCCGAATGTACCTAGTCTTAGCGGGTACATGTTTCCCGTTTATTTGCTAGGCTCGCTCCGCTCAAAAAAACATCACTTTTGTGTTAAAAAAAAGCTTTAGTCTTTCACCGGAATATTGTGATCATCAACACGATATTTTAATATTATTCATGACTTGACTGATCGCAGAAAAAGACTCCTATCGCTCATCATCTTCACGGAACGTCATTGTCTTTTTTTTTTTTGGCGGGGGGTAAGCATTTTAGCGAGAGCTGTAACGCTCGACAAAGTGTGAACTTCTAATATTACAGCACCGGGAGATTATATTGTCTTAAATTGAAGTGCGTTATTATTTTTTTATATCTGTCCATAGAAACCCGAGGTAGTCTCCGAGAACGTTTCCGGCATTTTTGAGGTCCGGCGCAAGCGCATTGACATGAAGGTTAAATCTTGGGTGAACAATCTATTTCCTTTCTGATTTGAATTCTCTTTTCCCTCTCTCTCTTTCTATTTCTCTTTCCCTCTCTCTTTCTTTATCTCCCTCTCTCTTTGTTCCTTTCGATTTTTCATGTCTTTCTCTTTTAATTTTTTTGGTGTTTTCATATTTTATGTATTTTGTAGCACGCCCACACTTCTCCACATACATCCATCTCTGTTCGAGCTTCGTCCATGGCACGACTGAAACAACTCGCTTTCACATTGATCCCTCCATCGATTTGCACAGGCGCAGAACCTCTCTTCATTCCTAATTACACTCGGAACGCCTTCAGTTTCTTGGGGAGTAAACTAAAAGCAAGGGCGCGAGAAAGAGAAAGCGAAATAACAGTGAAAGAGAGGAAAAGAAAGACTGGCAAATGCACCGACGAAAGCTCCAGGATTTAGGGCGAGAGAATTGCAGTGAAATACAAAACTGCAGTGCGGAAGGAAAACGTAAAAACGTAGGGCAGTAATTTAAGAAATTGCTTCAATTTTGGAACAGCCGAAGATAACTAGTTCGCCAGATTGCACATTTCACGGTGATTTTCGCCCATTTGATGGGTTGGAGGGATTTCAAGTCTTAAATGTCGTTATCACCGATCAGGTGCTTCGCTGACTCTCAGTGCGAACGGTACCCATTGAAACGAGGTCTGAACAAAGCTGCTGGCATGTTTAAAAATATTTTTCTTTTTGCGTTAGAATTGTTGGTTTGAGAACAATTACACTATTTCAACACTTCGAACTAAAAGCAGTTTGCTCTATTCTTCTGCACACATTAGACGACAAATAAAAAGAATTAAGAAAACACTTCGAAGGCCAGATAGAGAAACAATAAAGCTCGATGTTTGCCCGAAACTATTATGCATCTCGCGTTTACAAAACTAGACCTTAATTTTAATCCCTTATATGCAAATATAGGCACTCAGGTATGAAACAATAATTCCCGGCTCTACGGATGTTTTAGTGGTCCCACTGGACCTGAGTTGTTTACACCCGTCTATGGGAGGCTCGCCAGAGGATTTTACTACGTATCATGACAAAACGGGGCATAAATTCATGGTGAGTTTAAATAAAACACATTATGTCGTGGACGTTTTACCTCGGAAACATCAACGATTCTCTCATGACCCAGTCTATCGTACGTTGAGTCTTCGCACGCGACAATGTGGCGTTGCTGATAATAAACTTGTGAATACAAACATAATTTTTCTTGTATGTGTAATTAAATGTCCAAAACCAATCTTTATGATGTGACTAAATCTTGTGGTTGTGTTAAATTGTTGGAACAAATTACGTATATCGTACACTATACTATGGTAAAAAGCGGGGTCTCAAAAATTATAAGAAACAATGTCAATTTAAAAATTAGGTTCAGTAACGTAGAAACAAAAACAGAAAGGAACCAAGACGTTTAAATATTCAAGTTATATTTTTATATATATATATTTTTCTACCTCTCATACCAAACAACCGAGGAAAAAAAGAAGATTCTATCGCATATTTATGCCGCAGCGCTTTTGTCTCTTTCTTTATTTAATCGATCGTGCTTTCTACTTCATCGTCTTCAATATAATGACAAAACCCGGCCACGAACCACCAGCAAGGTTAGGATCTCCTTTCGAGAGAACAGCATGTTACAATATCGGCTGGAGAATTAAAATCAACCAACTTCTCGTCGAGCTCCTTTATTTATCAATAGACGCGAGTGAAAATTCCACGAGAACCTACGTTAAAAGCCATAAATTATTTTGAAGACCAAAGAAAAACGTACTAGACGCAACAATTAATTTTTCTGCATTAGAAACGATCGGTTGAAGGTCATTTCTTTTCTAGCAGAGGCGCCTCCTCTTCAATTAAAATGTACTCTTTAATGTGATTATATAACCAGAGAACAGAGAGAAGTGTTTTGGAGCCTAAAAGTTTTCCGGTATCACGGCTAGTCCATTAATTTCAGTTTGCGTTTTCTTTTTCCTCCTTGACCAGGAGCTTGTAATGCGCTTTATAATAAATATATCACGCTGTAAACTGGAAACCTGCTCAACGGTGCCTTAGTTAAGATGGTAATTTACTGCAAAACACAAAAACCGCAATGTTTTTTTTAATTAAGCGATTTTTTATTGCATTAAATTAAACTCATTCTTGTTTCATGAAATAAATCATTACAAATGTATAGCCTACATTCGAGTATATAGAAATACTAGTTCGAGTTCAGCGATGTAATTAACTGTAAAAGCAAAAAAAAAAAATCTTGAATATTTGCTGCTTTTTAGGTTTGTTTTCAAATCCTTTCGTGAGATTTTAACACACCGGAAAGCACGATAGCAATATAATTGCGACTCCATTTGTTCGGTGCGAGCCAAGTCTCCATTGAGATACATATAGGGTATTACAAAATACAGGATAATGGTGTCTTAAAATTCGGCGGCGGGCCTGTCAATTGGATTCTAACACGCAAACCGTTTACCGCTACAATCAACAATTTTTGTTTGTTTTATTTTTACTCGCTGTTTATGCGAGTCGACTAGAAAAAAAAGTAAAAAGTTCCGCGAGAAATCTTAAGTT
The DNA here is from genome assembly GCA_037355805.1 of Ixodes ricinus. Lineage (NCBI taxonomy): Eukaryota > Metazoa > Arthropoda > Arachnida > Ixodida > Ixodidae > Ixodes > Ixodes ricinus. Next base: position 86,154 of record JAZHYW010009355.1, on the reverse strand, counting down.
GACATTTTAAAACACATCATCTATAAAAATAAAAATCACAAAACAAAAAAGGCCGAGAACACGCGGGAAATGATGCCACCAGAACGAGCTCCTAAATGGCGCGAAATAATGTGGAACGGCGGTTGCTGCTCCCTGCTGGAGCGAGACTTGCTTCGACTTCAAAGAAGTCGTTAATGCGGAATCTTTATTTATTTTATTTTAGACACCTCGTTAACGAGCTATATGGGAAAATAATTCGCGTTTCTGCATCAACAAATGCGTTCGTTTAGAAAAAGAAATATTACGCGTGCGTGCGTAAAAACGCACCGTTACATATTTACGCAACGTTTCTTTCAAGGACGTGCTGAGTATACACGCTTCCCTGCTACAAGCGTAAGAGGTTTACGCATGTGAGTAGGAACACATGACGGCCTTTCCACGCATGTTCATCTACGTACACCGCTGCGTATATACTTACATTCGTGCGTGAGTGTAATGCTGAACTTTGTCGGGGAGATCGTAAACCTTGTACGTTAGAGCACAGCGGCACCGAGCTTATCGGTAAAGCTCGTGCTGCAGAAACCAGCAGTGCAGAGCCCAATCCCCGCCTCTGCAGCTGTTTCTACGAGTGTGCGTCAGCATAATCGCGATGGCGTGATGGAAGTGCAAGACCCCTTGTTAGCAATCGTACCTCACAGGCCGAATCGCCAATCTAAACAGGAGGCACAATTGACCCCACTTCAGTGCAAACTAAAACCCCACCAAACAGGCAGGTTTCTTCTAAAATTTATATTATTTTTCTTTAAATCCGTAAAACCTACATTAATGCAGTTTGTGTGGGTGAGCTATACGGCCAGGGGTAATATTAGAGGGGGCTAATCGTTACGATAAGTCGGATAATTTTCCAAAAAGTTTGTTAATAAACATTTCAAATTTTCAAAAATAAACCTACGTTGTTTTCAATCAGAAACTTTCTGAGGGTCACTGAAAACCACTATACTAAATAAATTTTAATACAAATGTTTAGGGCGCGAGGGAAGTGCGGCAGTGCGTACTGCCGCACTTCCCTCGCGTATGACTCGCCTGCAGATACCGCATCAGTATTGCTTTCATTGCCAGTTTTAAATTGCTTGTTTTAAAACAAGTTTTTAAACCTGAAGAAACGACCATGCAGAAACATCCGTAATAATGGAAGCTTATTTTTGCTTGTATGTACATCGCGGTGAAGCTTCGTCAAATCGTCAATAAAGCTTTTCGCCTCAGGGCAAAAAAAGAAATAAATATATTTCAAAGACTCGTCTATTAAAGCATTACGGACAACCTTCTATATATTCTACGCAACGCCCTCTCTCTCCGGCTACTTTCAACACACATCCTTCCATCTCGGGTTCTCTTCCGTGTCATCCACGCTTAAAAGCTAGAACTCGGCTGTCATTCCTCTTCTATTTACCGTCTTCTCCAACACTACAACTCCATAAAAGGAACACTCGTGTCTCGCAAGGTGTTCTTCGATTGACGGGAACCGTGGATCGAATCTCCCCGTGTGACAGCTTCGTAATCTGACACCGAGTTTTGAAACAGCCCACTTTCCTCGTAGTGCTTCTGTACGAACGCTTTCCTCCAGGCGACAACTGACGTGCGGTGTGCATTACCTAGAAACACTACGAACCTTGGATCGCATAAAACCGTGGCCCCCTCCGGCACGAAAAATAAAAGCGCATAACTAAATAATAAAGAAAACCATAAAAAGCTAATGTGAGATTACTTGGAGCAATGTGGTGAGTTTGGCCTGTTGGTATTAAGATGTGGTGGAAAACAGCGCACAAAGGACAGGATAAGGAAGAGAGACACATAGAAGCCGCAAGCGCTGACTTGCATCTGATATTTATCAGAGGAAGGGGAAAACGACGTTCATACATAAAGTAAAAAGAAAAGGACGAAGCACAATAAATTCAAAGCAGGAATATTTAGAAAGACATAAACTAAGCAAACTAAAAGGACTATAAGGGCACACAAGCAGGGCAGATCAGAGGTTCACGTAAGACGTAGTGTTACCTGAACTTAGTGCAACTTAGTGTTACCTGAACCTGTGATCTGCCCTGTATGTGTGTCCTGATAGGTTTTTTTGTTTTCTTAGTTTCTTAATATATTTTTTATAATATTCATGGTATGAATCTATTGCGCTTTGTCCTTTTTTAATGTATGAGTGTCGTTTTCCTCTTCCTCCCACAAATATATGTTGCAAGTCACCGCTTGTGTGTTCTATGTGTCCCTCTTCTTGTTTTGCCTTCCTTGCGCTGTTTCTCATCGTGATAGTACTTGGCTCTCTCGGCCATTCATATTCGGTAAGCATAACCGCGAAGGTGGCTGGGAAAAGTAATAAACACCGAACAAAGGGCCGACAAAAGGCAAAAGGAGGGAATGAAAGCTAATGTCAGAAAGAAGCCCTTTGGACAGGCAACGCCACAAAGCCTAAGTAAATAAAAACGCTATTTCCATTGATAACACATGATGCCAGAGTCAGTTAAGTTTTCAACATGTCAACACTCAAGTTTTGCACCTGCTTTTCAATTTACCATGAAGAACAATCATTGCTAACAAAATAAGAACATTCTCCTTAAAAGAAAACAGTGTAGCAGGTACTTAGACCCATCTCCAATGAAATATGTTATAACTATTTAAAAAAATTATAATAATATTGAATCAATCAATTGATCAAGCAATTTTATTGGGTGTCCAGGAATAACCATATCTTCTTGGTACTGGCGCACCGGACATTCAAACACTTAAGACCAAGGAGCACACTCACATTACAAGATAATATACAAGATGATAATAATAATAATCCCGACAATTTCATTTCCTTCAACGTGGAGCGTTCAGCGGACACGCTGTAGGTAATGATCAAACAAAGCAACTTCTGCAATTATTTTATTTGTGTGCTACAAAGGTCCGTGATGCTACATTCAGTCCCAGGTTTCACACGCCAAGTCATGCCTTGTGCCATATCAAAAATTGTAGTTTTCAAACCTTAACGGTTTTCTTTTTTTTTTTTTACATCTTTATTTCAGTATCGTGAATATGTGGAAAGTCGGACAGTAAGTTACTGTGATCTTACGGATGAAACAAATACCAGCGTTTAACTCTACAGGCAAAATAATAAAATGGTGATGCGAAGTATATTTTTTGTTTTACGTAAAGAATAATGTTACTGAATTCTTTGAGAACCGTGGAGTTATAATTCACTACACGCTAATCCTGTCTTAGAGAAAGTGTATGGTCTTCCAATTTCTTTCGGGTAATTGTATTTCTAATGACATTGCTGGAATTGTTTTGTGTTTTCTGTCCGCTTAATGTTAATATAAATTTTCAGAAAGCCTCGCATACAAAAATATTATCATAGTGACGCTTCATACCTCCTGCTTGCTTTTGATTAGTAGGCAACTGTAACCTGAATATTCTAGCTTCAATCTGTCAAAACTCGAGTATTCTAATGCGTGATTGTTTTCTCTAGAAATGGCTGCGCAGACCTCACACAACTAAATCTGCTCATAAAAAGAAAACGCCAGGTTAACTTCATCAGCAGAAAAACGAAAGCGAGCATCTTCTCACCCACCAGTGATATCAGGCTCGTAACATAGATTCACAAGATAATTCACCATTATCAGATGTATTCGTGAAATCAACGCGACAAAGACATGTTTGCGGGAGTTTGAATCGCCTTTAACGCTACCAAACTATCCAGCATACTTTTTTCCCTCTACACCTCTGTATTTCTTTCTACGTCTTTCTCTCCTAGTTAGAAAAAAGTTAATCGTCCCATGCTACGAACGAATGCTTTTCTCCCACATCAGCCCGACGTCCTAACCACTGTGTGCTCAGTGTCGCCGCATTACAACTTCTCCCGCGTAAGAAGTTAAGCCTCGTCTAAATCCCTTCTTCGCAAAAAGACCTCGCTAACCCTACCCTCTCCCGAGCACCTGCCTTCGCACTCGCCCGCGTTTCTGCGCAGCCACGCTTAAAAGCCTACTGCGCGCGACCTATAGGTTTATGTGGGATTAGCGTGACGTATGCCAACGTTAAGCCGTTTTATGCATTTCAGAGCAGCAATCAATACAACGCGCTCTTTCTTTCATCCCGGCTCCTTGTAAAACTGTTAAAACTGCTCACCTTTCATCTGACGAACCTCGCCGAATTTTCGAGAAACTAGCGAGCGTGCGCTTCTGTACTTCCGCGTGCACCGGCCTCTCTTGTTTCACTCCGTCCTCAGAGATACGAAACGGCTGCGAACGAAGTTTAGTTATAAATCTTGATCGGATTAACTACCTGGCTTGCCCGTTTTCGCGAGAGGCGTCGACTGTGCGCTATTTTGGACGGGATTGTTGTTAAGCTAACAGCGCTCACTTAGCTGCAAGGCACGGCCAAAGGTTATAGAAAATGTAATGGTTCTTAAACGCATTTTTTTCCGATCATAGTCAGAAATGAGGGGCGAGCCTTTCCCTTCTCAGCTGTTTGCGTCACAACAGAGAATACAATATAATGAGACGACGTTGTTTTCACTGATTAGGAAATAATTGTTTTTAAGCTACGGTGGTGCTTTATTTAATTTCGAGAGCCGTTATGCATGCCAAATATGATGCGCAATATTTCTCTCGTTTAAAAGAAAGTTGTTTAAATTTAATACAAAGTTTTCACTTTGTTTTTACGTTTTAATGTATACATATACAAGGCGTAAACCTACAAAGCCTCAAACGTTCGGTAAGTAAATCTTGCTAGGCGTTAAATATATGAAGCTGCAACCGGATTTCGACCTCTTCTGCACTAAGAATGTTTACATTTTTTTTCAATATCCTCAAAAATATTTTTTGTTTGGTGAAGTAAATTGCTTCAATGAACATTGCGCTTGCCCTCGCAATTACAAAAAAAAAAAAAATATATATGGTGGCGTAGTACAGAATGTAATGTCGCAAGAATGCGTCACGCTTGTCTTGAGAAACTCCAGAGTTTATTATGTTTCATTTCAATTAGCAGATAATGACTGTTCTCGCGTGTTAAGAATCATGAAGCCCGAACTGCATCACTGTACTGGAGGTACACCATACCTTGTTCCTAATTGAAACAAATGTCACCGTAAAGGTCTGGCACAAGTAGAAGATGCAGAAGGGTGCACAGTTTTTCGAATATCTGAACACAGTCTAGATGTGCCCTATCTCTTCACACCTATTTCCAAATTGCGTACACTATAGTCGGTGACAGCTCAAGAACGAAGCGGTACCTCTTCCCACCTCTTTCCCCTTCGTCAGAACGAACGCTGGGGTGGAAGTAGCCTCCTCTCCAGCATTCGCTCCGCTAAAGGGGAAAAAGGTGGGAGGAGCTTCCGCTTCGTTCTTGAGCTGTCACCGACTATAAGTAGCTCCTTGCGAATACCCTAATTGACGTCTTATTTAGTTTGGAGCGCCCCATTGAGAAAAAACAAAAAGTGTGATATTGCGTTAATAGCGCCCCACAGATCGGACTCACCCAGATTCACATGAATCCAGACAAAGAACGGAAACTTGAGAGAGAGAGAAGCATGGCCGCCTGACAGAGAAAGGGCTTTGTCCGGGAACTCACCTGCGAAAACAAAGCAAACAAATCATGACACCACTGCCCTTACGCAAAGTTTGTTTCAGACGCGACTGCATCAAAGCGGTGTTTTTTACGGGGATTACAGGAAGCGCGAATCAACTTTCTCTAAGTTTATTAAATAAATCGGGTTTCGCAGAAATCCTGGACGCGTTGTTCGGCGAACGAGGGGATCGGGCTTCAAAACGGAATGGTTTTTATTATTAATATTATTTTCTTCTTTTGCAAAGCCAGAAAAGATCGTGTTTAAATTTCAAGTTTCCTATTTCACGAACGAAGGTCGCAGATATTCGCGAAAAGGGATTTCTGTATATAGAACAATCGGTCAAACGAAACCAAAAATAAAAGCGACTCTCTCTTCTCCGGTTTTGAAATGGGAAGCGAAAGAACTACTAAGCTCCAAAGGTGTAATCAACTCACTCGCGAAACTAGAAAAAAAAAAACGGCAAACTTAAAGTTAAGGAACTACATAAAAAGGAAATGGCTTGACCTTCCTAGTTGGAGAACTTCAAATTTGGCGGCGATAAAAAAGAATATCCACAAATTAGAAACGACAAAATTATCGTTTTTTTATTTTTGGGGTAAGGGCGACGTGACCAAAACTCTATTTCTTTCTGTACGTTTTGGCATTCGAATATTATCGTACCCTTTACTGATCCGCCCTCTTCAAATTTCCTCTAATCTTCTTTTGCTCCCCCCCCCTTCCCTCTCCCACCACCCACACAACAGGAGCTTAGTTTGTGCTCTGAGTTCGTCTTCTCGTTTATTTATTTTCGTACTTCGTCTCGCGAGAGACTTAATCCGTCTTAATCCTGCCAAAGACTCGACAACCACTTATTAAGCGCACCCTGTGATACGATCACCGTCCAGCCTTTTTTTTCTTTCTTTCTTTTTTACTTTTACATTTGTTAGAACGTGATAAAGAGGACAGAGATTGGAACAAATAAGCATAGAAACGCGCACAAAAAAAAAAATCTTGTGTGTGCGCTTAGTTCTCAGCACATGAGAATGCAAACAGACGCTTGCGATCACACGAAACACAAAATTGGGGACTCGCTAACATTCCCCCCCCCCCCCCCCCCGGGCCGGCCAACCGGCAACGACCTGTGCGTGTTCAATATTCCTTTAAACAGAAGACACGTGGCAAACAAAAATTGCAAAATGAAAACCTTTACGCGGGTGCAGACGCAAGAGTAAGCAGAAAAATTTATTTGCCTCGAGATTCGATTGGCACGGCTCATGTGCTGAAAAGCAGAACTACGCTTTGTTTTACACTTACTTAGAGCAAAACGAATACTACGGACGCGAGGCCGAAGTCATGGTTGGCGCAAATGAAGCGCTTGCGCACTAGAATCAACTGCTAAAAGCTCTAGTTCTGTATAAACTTGTTCAACTCAAAAGTTACCTGACCGGCGGATAGCGAGCGCTGACGCACTCGCCGCCATTTTAGCTGCAATAAGGGGGCTTCAATTTGGTCGGTTTCGGTTTCGGTGTGCTGGCGGCTGTGTTGGTCTGTTATGTAGTTTTGATTTATTTTGTGATAAACAACCAGCAATACAGCGGCGTTGGGCTACCTTAAAGACTACGAAGTGACTTAGAGTCTAAATTGTGGACACCTTTATGGCCAATTCACATGACGGACTGATCACGTGACAACATGTCCGCGGTTCGTCCGTCTCCCAAGCGCATCCGCACGAGGGAGACGACGAGCAGACGCCAGCGAGGACGGACGGAACCTGTTCGCCACCCCACAGTGCCGCGAAACTCCAATATTGCACCGTGGCACCGTTGTCCAAGAGACAAATCGACGTTTGCTACCGCGATAAAGAATTGTACGCCGCTGTTAAGTGCAGAAGCGAAACAGAACACCCTAGTAGGCTTAGCGAGGAGCGCCACAAGCTTTACTAACCCAAGGCTAGACAGTGACACAGGCATGGTCCTGCTCGAGAAGGGTTTGGCGTAGAAGCGACAAAGTTCTGGACTCGCGGAGTGGCATTTCGAGATGCCTTACGCACTCCGCGCTCGTGCACAACACTCAAGCACACCACAGCCACAAGAAAGGTCTTGCAGGGTGAAAGGCTGATTGGACGTGCAAGAATTATTGCGGCGTGCTAGATGTGTTTTGAAAGGAGCTTCTTGACACGGACCCGGTGGTGTACCGGAACCATGCGTCGCGTCAGCCGGAGAATAGTTTCGGCATTTTCTTTCACGCGTGGAACCAAGAATCGCGCAACAAAATGAACCAGCAACGCACAAAACACAACGATGCACCATTTTTGTTTTAATCGCCAAAAAATTACCGTACCGTGGCCAGACTAAACGCTTTTCAATTTAATCTGCCGCCATTAATCCGCGCGTGAAAAGGCGCTCGACTCTATCAGCCGTATTCACCAGTCGTAACTAACTAGCGCTGTTTTAAAGTTCGGATCGTTACTAAGTAGTCACGAACTAAGAGAAAAAATCAGCGCCTAAGGATCAGCTAGTTCTGCGGTATTCACGAGCGGGAAGCGAGCGGGTGAATCACTGATCTCTATTGTAGTAGGCTGGATCGCGGACCGCGGCCTCGGCAGCTGGGGCCGAGTGTCGCCACCGGCGGCCATTGATTGACACCAGCCAATGCATGGCACTCTATGGGAAGAACAAGAAAAAGTGCCGTTTCCCCCGTTTCTAAGCTGTTGTCGGCACTGAAACTTTTTGGATGCTTTTCGATAAGCCCGTCAAATAGCTTGCGTACAAACATTAAAACTGACAGCCTTCGCAGTTCTTATAAATAAATATTTTGTGGTCGAGAGTGACTCCGCTGTAGTGCAGCTCAATGAGGCGAGAGTTACCTAGAGTTACCGCGGAGTCGGTGGCGGTTTCGTTGAGTTGGGTTTAGCAGACGACAAGCTCGAAGGCTTTGCTACGCGGAATTCGCTCACTCCCGGTAAGCCGCTGTCAAGATGGAACTTCTTTGTCATTCATCAACTTCTGGGCTTCCCCGAGGACGGTCTCATTGACGCCAAGCTTCTTTGTTTACTCCACTACGAGAGCAACCTTGCCAGCTCAGCCGTAGGTGCTCCGGTACGTTTCATTTTTTTAATCGGCGTTCGAACGTTTGACAAGTACCGATTAGATCTCCAAACACCCGACATAAGGATCGCAGCACACCATAAAATACTCGCCTCCGAGCACAGCGTACATGCTTCAATATTCTTACTTTTGTGCGTTTCTCCCATAGACTTGCGTGTATTGCCTGGTGTCAAGCAATGGCCGCCGGTGGCGACACCGACGGGCTCCCGATCCGCGATCCAGCCTACTACAATAGAGATCAGTGGGGTGAATATCTAGTCAGAACTAAGAAGCGAAAGTGACATAGCAAGATAGGTCACGCGCACAGCGTACTAAAACGGCGCTGCGTAAATGGGTATTTTATCGTATGAAAACTAATATTTAAATGTCTATCAGGAAGAAAAAAGTTACAATGAGAGACTAATTGCCCGAGACAGAGTTTTACAAAGAAAAATTAAAAAGAAACGCAAGGAAGAAATACGGAAGCCGCATTGCCAGCGACATAAACAAATATGGAAGCGCCCGTAAATGCGTTTTTTCTCGCCGTCCAGTGCCCTGCTGAGATCGCTTTATCGGTATCTCTGGCCATGAACATGGCTATTTACACAATATTTGCTCCTCCAATTCTTCCTACATGTGTCCCCCAGCCTTCCGAGACAGTAAGTGCTTCGTTTTCGCTGGCGGTCAGCGGCGATACGGGTCGGCCATGGCGCTGAGCCGTAAAGTCACCCGCTAAACACTGGCTAAACTAGCCCTACCCCATGACTAAGATTTGTTAGTCGACTTCTTAGTCGCGCGGGGCGATTAGGCCCGAAACACGACCGGTGAATACCAAGCGCTCACTTAACGGCGACTATCGCTCGCCACGCGATCTTTTTAGTCGTCGACGTCGCTAGTCGGTGGTTAAACAGGTGCTTCTCGCCCCTGGTGAATACGGGTGTATAAGTCTACGCGTCCGCGGACGAGGCGCGGATCGCAGAAATCGGTGACGTGCCCGTCACGTGGTACACGGCCTGCGGGCGAAATCGCGCTTGAGTCCTTCGTGTAAACCGGCTATAGGGCCGCCCACACTAGCGAAAAAACGCGCGCGGCGCGCCGATCGCGTTGAAAACGCGTTCCGCAAAATCGGTTGAGCGCGTGAAATCATGCGTTCGCTCGAATGCTTCAAGAGTGCGCGAGGCCTCCTGTGCTGTCACGTGACATTCGCCGCGATCGGCGTGCCACGCGCGTTTTCTCGCCAGTGTGGGCGGCCCTTATTACGAAAACCTTTGTATGTTCATGTTCGTCGTTCGGACAGGTTCAGTGACGCAACGACTGAACTGATGCGGGAGGAGGATTCATATTGTCTTCAGCCGTACTCGCTGACTCAAGTTTTTTTAAATATTAAACTAACGAAGACACGAATGCGTGAATGCATTGTGAAAAACCAAGTCGACAACTTGATTAACACTGCTAAATCATTGGGAAGAAATGAACTCGCAAAGTCAGTGCTCACTCTTTAATTTTCGAGGACACCAACTCTTTCTGAGCATCGCCGACTGAAAAATCCCCACGTAATAACGCGTACAATGTAAACAAACAAGCAGTAGTGCCTCCCCTGTTGTTGTTGTTGTTGTTGTTTTTTGTTGTTTTTTAAGAAATATTAAGGACTTGAAAGATGTTACGAAAGTCCATCCTAGGCCGAGTAGGATTGCATTTCATGCTTGGATGAAACAGCGCGGATGAACAGTCACACTCACAGGCACACAAGAAGGAAACAGACTCGTAGCGCTTGCGTCACGTGATTCCAAGATGGCAGTGCCCACGCGGCGGAGGATGAAAAGGTTGTACCCTTGCCCGTTCCCTGCGCCATTAGTGTGAATGCATTTCAACTGTCGGCCCTATTAGTGGCGTAGCCCGAGGGAGGGGTGGGGGGGCTTATTGTGCTTCACCCCTCCCCCCTCGCTTTTTCGCGCTCCAAGCATGGGCATCTCAGCCAATTAAAACACCCTCATCCCACCCACCCACCCACAAAAAAAAAAAAAAATTACGGCTACGTTACGCCCCAAGTTTCTGCTGAAGTACTCACTAATATAATTCCATCAGGTTGGCCTTAGGAAATAATCTATTTGTTATATCTAGATTTTTAAACGACGTATTCAGGGTATAAAGACAGGGTACAGATCCGTCAAGTGAAGTGCAGTTGTTTCGGAAAAAATTAATGAATTAAAATAAAGCTGCAAGAGAAGCGTCCTCTGGCAAGTTTAGCTGAAGTCGAATGCCAGGATTTGTGTACATAAGTTTTTCTTCGTCTGAACAGATGCGCTTTTTACTTTAAGCGGCATCGCCATCCCCTGAAAGTACATCAACGTTGGACATGAGAACCGAGTTCAATGCACAGTTTCTTTAAATGCATAAATAAACCTATAAAGCGAACATTTATAGCGCAAAAACGATTGAATGCAACTGTTTCTTTTCTTCTTTTTATGAAGGCAGAGCACGATGTTTTCGAGAGACACCGAGTCGCGTATTAAGACGTATTAAGATGTATTAAGACCTTAAACGCGCTATCATAAATATACCTTTGCGTTTCTTATTGCAAATGCTCCTCATTATTCCTAAGAATACCTACCCCGTGATGGGTAAGTGGCCTCTCACCTGTAGTGCTCGCCGACGAACTCAATGCTGCACCAGTGCCTCCTCTAGCCTCCACACGAATCCGGCACGCTGCCGATGGAAATAGCCGAAACGTGTTGTTAAGATCAAGTGGAGAAGTTGTTCACATAAAAACGACATGATTGGGATTAACAAGCGCACTGTGGTGTCTATTTTATTTTTGTCCTGTTTTTGAGCGCCAAAATGTATTCCAAGTTCCAAAGCCGACTAGCCTAACAATCTACTCTAATGATTAGGTGGCAAAGATACGCATCGGATAACTCTTTACGGAGCGAGGCAAAAACAAATTGCGGTAAAACGCGACGAAAAGCACGAGATGCAACGCATTCAGCAAGGCGCGAAGGCGACAGCGGACAGTCGAGTTGAAGCCACCTTGCGGCGGCCGCGTCACGTGATTCCAAGATGGCAGTGCCCACGCGGCGGAGGATGGAAAGGTCTGCGCCCTTGCCCGTTCTCTGTGCCATTAGTGTGAATGCTTTGTCTCCACCCGCATCGAGGACAGAGGGAATCACCACGTGCAAACACAGAGCCATATGAATTAACAAGAGCAAGCTTCCCCTAAACTCAATCTGGGTCTCGAGGCTAATTTTATAACTACTAATGAGATTCTCGGTAATTCGCTCATACCAAACATTCCTCAAAAACCAGAAGAACTTATAAACAAAGACTTATGAGAGTGTTCTTCCGACAAGACTGGCTGCGAATGTTGTCATTCGCCACTTTCAGATACTTTATTTTGGCAAAGGGAGAATACCGCTACGACCGTTGCGTCAATGGCAATGGCCCCTTCGGATGCGCACTGCTTTGCCACACCCGCGCTAAACATTCAACCGGAATGTCGAGTACCCGATGACCTGTGGTGGTGCTTGGTGATCTCGCCGACTTTCCAACTTCGAGCCCCTGGTGGGAGAAAGCCTGCGCGGTGGCGTACGAATCCGGGCAGCCTGACAATACGAAGAGGTACCTGCGCATGAACAAATACACGAATGACTAGATCTGCAAACAACCTGCGACACTGTACCCTAAAATGTGTGGTACTGTGTCCTTTGTATCGGCCCCTGCAAAAGAAAGAATAGCACAGTCCCATGAGCCAGTCACGCGGTTGGGGCATGGCGGCGCCTGTGGTCGCGTCCCTCCCAGCTTGACACAGCGCAACTCGAGCGAGAAGAACGTATAGATATTTTTGTTCTCCATAGCAACGTGAGCCGGAACACAGCGAGAAAATAGAGCGAAGAATTCACGCAGCGCTCCAACGCAGTGGCTGTGTTGGACCTTTCTCGACAACCCGAACTCGCAAGTATTGAAACAATGCGCCAGCAACCATTTTTCCTAATATATAATATATATATATACCAGAGCAAACCGTAAGACATTCTTCGTTTCCTCCTTTCCTTCTCTCATTCCCCATTTTTCTGTGTGTGCGTGTGTGTGTCGGGGGGGGGGGGGTGTTTGTTGAACCGTCCGCACTCTGCCATGACCTGATGAAGAGCGGTTCCCACTCGGAACGTCGTCCAATAAACATATGAGTGCATCTTAGCTCATCCCTTTCTCAGCTTATATATATTGTTAGGGCGATGCTGTCGGCAGCAGAGTACAGGACAGTACACGATGACAGAACCAAGAAAGGATTTATAGAAGCCGAGCCGGCACGTGGAGTCGTTGCGCGAGGTGGTCGTGCGCGCCACTTCCCCGTCGTCGTCTTCACTTTTCTAACAATATATACAGGGAGTTTTACGAAAAGTGGACAAATTCGATATTGCGAAGAATGCGCATTGCAACAAAAAACGGCTTGTGTGGTTTGGTCCTGAGCCAGAGTCTATTTGGGAAAATTATTGAAGTCCGGGATAATCAGATTGTTAAATATTTTAGCGTAATTAACTTTTTAATATTGTGTTTAAGGGCATGGTTTCAATTAGAAAATTGCTCAGCATCATCGGAAAACGCTAAATCAACAAACTGTAGAACGATAGAAGGCACGCGAAGCATTATACGGCTTTCTGAAAAACCGCAGAAATTCGATGCGTTTTTAAGTTTCCGTTAGCAATCGGAGCGCATCTCGGCCCTGACGGCACCGCACCCCGTGGATAAATAGTACAACCAACCTCTGCTGAGCTGTCCTCGTGCAACGCTGCAGAGGCTGGTTGCACTATTTCTCCACGGGGCGCGGTGCGTCGGTTCCGAGATGGGCTCCGATTGCAAATCGAAGCTTGAAAACCTGTTGAATTTCTGCAGTTTTTCAGAAAGGCTGTAAAATGCTTCGCGTGCCTCCTATCGTTCTGCCAATTGTTGATTTAGTTTTTTTCGATGATGCTGAGCAATTTTCGAATTGAAACTATTTCCTTAAAACCCAATATGTAAATAAGTTTGTTACGCAAAAATAATTAACAATCTAATTATCCCGGACCTTGATAATTTTCCTAAATAGGCCCCTGGCTCCAGCACCAAAACGATACAAGCACTTTTTTGTTGCGACGCGTAGTTTTCGCATTATCAGATTTGTCCACCTTTCGTGAATATATATACCGGGTGTTTTTGTTTTTTTTATTCTTGTAGAATATAAAAAACATGAAAGCTAGACTTATCCGATTTGTGCCAGTGAGTTATACGCCCGGGAGGACAATATGTGGATGGCTAATCTTTGCGATAAGTCGGCTAATTAAATAAGATTTGTTAATTAACTTTTAATTTGTCAAAATTGACATATGGTTCTAATTAGAAACTTGCTGAGCGTTATCGAAAACCACTAAATCAGTCATTTTCAGAAAGACTTTCAGCGCGTGAGAAGCGTAGTAGTGCACTAAAGTTGCCACTCGCGGAGCAGGATACAAGGCTAGCGGTTGCGGTAAGGCGCCCGCGCAATTTTTCCGTCTCTTATCTAGCCCCAGCCTTGTACCTGCTCCACGAGTGGTAACTTTAGCGCACTACTGCGCTTCTCACGCGCTCAAAGCCATTCTAAGAAAATGACTGATTTTTGAGTTTTGGACGACGCTCAGTCAAGTTTCTATTTGAAACCATACGACTATTTTGACTAATTAAAAAGGTAATTAGTTAATTTTAATTACTTAGCCGACTTATCGCAAAGATGACACACCCAATGAATGTCCCTCTGGTCGTATAGCTCACTTGCACAAACCGCATAAGTGTAGCTTTCATGGCTTTATTTTTAAACAATCTGCAAGAATTAAAAACAAACAAAAAGAAATGGTATATACCGGGTGTTCTATTGTAATTTGAACTGATTTATTAGCAAACCATTTGTAAAAGGGGCACTAATACGGTTTGTGCAGGTAAGTTATACGGCCAGGGGGACATAATGTTGGTGGCTAATATTTTCGATAAGTCGGATAATTAACTAAACTTCCCTAATTAACTTTTTAATTAGTAAAAATAATCATATGATTTCAATTAGAAACGTGCTGAGCATAATCGAAAACTACTATATCAGTCACTTTTAGAACGACTTGAAGCTCGTGAGAAACTCGGGGCGCACCAAAGTTACCACTCATGCAGCAGGCGCAAAGCTAGCAGTGGCGGAACGCGATGATAATCTAATCATCCGCGTTTTGCCACTGCTAGCTTTGCGCCTGCTGCACGAGTGGTAACTTTTGGTGCGCCTCGAGTTTCCCACGAGCTTTAAGTCGTTCCAAAATTGACTTATATAGTAGTTTCGATTATGCTCAGCATGTTTCTAAATGAAAACATGACGATTTTTTACTAACTGAAAATTAATTAAGGAAGTTTAGTTCACTATCCCACTCATCACAGAGATTATCCACCTATATGATGTGCCCCTGGCCGTATAACTCACTTGCCCAAACTGTAATATTGCATCGTTTACGGAATTTTTCTAATAAATCCGTTCGAATTAAAATGGACACCCAGTATGTATAAACCCCTTGAGGCGAGGGCTCTTATTTAACACCAGAAGCGAATCCCAAGAAAACTAATTTGCATTATGAGTTCCAGAGTATCTTAAATTATTTCTTCGCAAGTGCTGGAC
Source organism: Ixodes ricinus (assembly GCA_037355805.1). Lineage (NCBI taxonomy): Eukaryota > Metazoa > Arthropoda > Arachnida > Ixodida > Ixodidae > Ixodes > Ixodes ricinus. The sequence goes on along the minus strand of JAZHYW010009355.1, from coordinate 70,844 downwards.
ATGCGCAAGGACACCCTCCGCCTTGCGCAAAATAAAGCCGGTCTTACACCCACCGATCACGTTCAGCGCTGATCATTTCGCCAGTAGCATGAATGACAAAATCAGCATGAAGCACAAAGTCGGCGAAAGTACCACGCACAAAAAGTCACTACTCCGTAACACGTTTGGAATCCTCTTGCGCAATATATTGAGAGAAAGGCAGTAAATCCCGGAGTCATATATTCATAACCAGAGCATAGCGCCTTCAGTGAACCTCCCGGGACCGAACATAAAAGACACAAAATCGCCGTCACGCGCATGAATGTTTCATCCCGACACGGCAGGAAGCCCAGTCCATTGTGACATTCGAAGGCTCGCGCAACGCTAAACGGAGTCTGCTCAAATCGACGTGAGCACTAAACCGATTCGATGTTCTTCCCAAACCCACGCCCTTCACAATACTCAAACGACTCAAGTAGAATATCTATATACAAAGAAAGCACTGTCGTTTAAAACAGTGTGTGCCTTTGACCTACCCCGATTTCGACATAAATCACTGGAACCAGAACCAGCAAGAAACCAAGTGTGCCGCTATGCCATAGCATTTATATCTCCCGCGACCGTCCCAATGACGCAATTCAATAACCTGTATGAGCTATTTTCTTCTCTTTAGATGCATTCTTTCTGAGCAACCTATTCTGTGTCCATGTTTTGTTTCTGCAGTCGTTAGGGATGCGTGCCGAAGCACTCTGTACTGTTTCAATCTCTTTCCGAATCCTATTGTTTGCAGCGAAGAAATACGAGTTGCCCCAGCAGACCGGATCATCGGCCCCTGGGGGAGAAAAAGAAGGAAAAAAAGAGAAAGAGGGAAGAGGGAGGAGGGAAGAAAAAAAAAGAGACGTGCGAGATTATGATGCGGAGTCAGGGAAGTCGTCTTGATCGATGGAAGTTTCTTCTCGGGGAAGACATATCAAAAAGAAATCACGAGACTCGGATCTAAGGAAGGAGATTGGCTGACGTCGTTTCGCGATAACAAAGTAAAGCGCGGATGAAAGGTCCCGACGGGATGACCGCCGCCCGCAGTATTCAGCTACAGGCGCTGACAACAGGCGGGCAGGGCAGAAGATCTTTCGCATCGTTCGTGACTCAGGGAGCAAAGATTGCAGACGTGAGAAAGTGAGCAGACGGCAGATATTGATACAATTACCTATGAATTCGGAATCATAAATAGTTGCAGTTGTGTCGGAATATTAGCTGCAGTACGCAATGCACAGACTGCCTAAACACTGGAACAACTATAATTATGACGAGAGTAATTGATACACGTTTAGGTTGAGTTAATTTCGATCACTAATTGTAAACCAAAAAGCAAAATCAAAGTACAATTGCAAAACACTATGACAATGTCGCCTGCTTCTAGCAAACAACATTACAATCACCAACAAATATTGTAATCAAGCAACAAAAGAAAAAGAAAGCTGAGATAGAAACAGAAAGGCAGCCAGTTAAGGAGCGTAACAGCAGATATTGCCTTGTCGAATTATCGTAGAAACGTGAACTTAGGATAACACACGAAGAACAAATATTGATTTACACACGCTCTAAAATTAATTTACAATGACTTATGATGAAATCTTTTAAAATTATCCTATTTTCTGCCGACACATCATGACAACATATGGCGGTTCAGAACATATTTAAGAAATGACAATACATATACTATACATGAAAAATAACCTATTGAGAAAGCTTTTCAAACGTTGCCAAATCTATATGTTTCGACATCCTTGACAGACAGGTGCTCTAGAGACCTGGTTGGCGCTTCGCAGATCGGTCATTCAGAAAAAAAGACACGAAAGAAGTAAGCTCAAGTAATCAAAACGTTGAGCACCACTGCACTCCTCCCGACAACCGAGTTTGGTTGAACCCACAAACGTTGCGCAGTTCCGTCTGACCGTTAATGACCGCCTAGCTAGCACGAGCAACGCAAACCACGTTGATCACCAACTCAGTCGGTTCTGCCTCTGCTCCGCCCATCAAGGCTACAACCGAGAGGTCAGCTTCAACAGTCTTCCGGTCAAAGCACCCATATTCGGACAGTGCAACACCCCTGGGAGTCGGGACTGACTGCTGCGGCCCAACACTCAGATTGCACACTAAATGCGCAGTCACTCCGGCAAAGTATTCGCGCGCGACGATTGCCGATGGTGGCCGCCCCATTAAGCCTGTATATACACCGGGCAATATTGGCACGGGAGAGCGCGCAGCTCAGCGCTCTTTCGCCGAGTATCGCATCTCCATCCTTCCATTGCCCAGCGCCAAGCGCAATGAAAGTGGCATACCACCCACCGCGTCCAGGGAACGCGAAAAGGGATCGTTACGCGAAGAGCACACGTTAGGCATTCCGACGATCGCCGGATCCTCCTCTCGCGTGCCATGTCATTCTCGCATGAACGCATTGCGGCTCCGAAAACGAGTGCAGACGGACACGTTCAGGTGGCACCATCAGGGCGGGTAGAAACGAGAGGAGGAGGACAAGTCGGCGTAAGGGACGCCCTCCCTGGCTGTCATGTAGATATGCAAGCTGTCCGCTGTCCGAATCGCTCAGGGGACGCTCGGTGGACCCTGCTTTGATGTTTGGTCGTCTCGCTTTTCTTTGTAATGTTGGTGAGGCTGTCGTTGCTTGCGGCTCCGCGCCCGCTTTTGCATCGGGTACCGACTCTAAGTAGTAATATTTCAGCGAACCATCTCGCCGAGCGTGGGCGTGAAACGCCTCGACGTGTAAATGTGTTTTGGAGAGAGAACGTGGTTGTTGTCGCTGCTTTAGTGCCTCGAATTGAAAGTTTGGAATGACGTCCGTGTATTTTATTCCTCGCACATGGCTCGCTTCTTATGTTAATTTTTAGCACCCTTCAAAAAAAATTTAAAAAAGTGTTTACAAAGCGAGTTTGTCGCGTTTGCTAGATTCTCGTTTTTTTTTTTTTTCATTTGCAATAAAAAGGCGGGAGAAATAAAAGGCGTAAGGAAACAGCGAAAAATATGTTCACTACTCCTTGAGCAAGGATTTAAGATCCTTGAAACGTGTCTTGGGTGTGGAAAATAAAAATTCAATCAGTCACCGATCACGAGCATCAATGCCCCTCCAATCAAAAAGGCCAAAAGTGGTGCATTGAGTGCTTTTCCAAGTGTTTTACCTTGATTCAACTAAAAATGTCATGTTTTCATGGATGGGTTGCGGTTTATTACGTATAGCACATAAGTCGAAAAGATAAAAAAACTATTAATTCAGGGTCGGTTTCAAATGTCTATGTTTTTTTCACTTTGATTCTTCGTGTCTCAGTACACACACTATAAACCTTGTAGATATCATATACTAAGCATGAAGATAATATGAGCTGAAAAAAAGATAAAATGTACCTTCTTGAAGCTTCATTGTGGCAGTCAAAGTTTTGTAAAAAGAAAAACAGCTACTTCAGGCATAAAGTTTTTAGCTAAACAACAAATGCCATTCGTAAGATTGGGGAAAAAAATTCAGTTGCTGTTTGATTACAAACTTAGTTGCGAAACGTTGGACAAACACACAACGGAAGAAAAAGCCCTTTAGCCCCACAAATTTGCTTCGGCCGTAAATATTGACTTTGTTACGACAAAGAAACATCATTCAAACACCAACGATATCAGCGGTGTATCCCCAAATAATACATAGAACCATGTAGAAGAGAGGAAAATGTGTGAACTACGGTCATACATCCCCGGTTCGATATGCCTATTATACAAAATAATTTCTTCCGTGTTCCGATTTCTTTTATAATCCCCCCCCCCCCTCTACAATTTTGCTTTCCTTGCTTCTCCATTTTTTGCATATTGTCTTCTTTTGGCTTCTTTCGAATGTGAACAAAATATGTGCCCTTTTTTCTCTTCTTTTTTCCGGATATCCTCCACTCTGTGACAACGTTTGGATTTCAGCTCTGGCCTCTCAACGCTTCTCGTTACAGACATCTTCTTATTTTGTTTTATCTGTCTTTGGTGAAGCTTTATTTCCTCACTGTCACATACCCCTTCAGATAATTGCCGGGAACCTATTCATAAATCGTTTCAGACGTACTTGAACTTCAATCAGCGCCAAGAATAGCAAAGCAAAACATCGAAAACCTACAATTATAAAGTTATAAAACAAAAAATAATAGTACTAAAAGTAATGCCAACGATAGAAAACCACCAAGAAATATGTTTTTTGTTTTCATTTTTTTCTTTCCAAGCACTCAATAAAATTGTATCGCAAGCGTGACTTGCTATTTTAACGTATGTCACACGAGGTCGAATTATTTACTTGAAATATTGAGTCGGCTCTTGTATTGCATGTCTCTAACCAGAACAGAAGAAACAAATAGATTCTGCCCACGAGAATAATACGCAATCTTGAACCCCCCCCCCTTTTCAAAGAAAAGAAATGGGTAGTCGAAAAATAGTTTTTTGAGAAATGAGCCTGGAACAATTTCTTTTCTCTCCCTCAGACATCATCATTCTCACGTCTAAGATGCACGTTCCCATGCAACGGGAAAGTGCTTTAAAAACAAAGAAAACAATACGTACTCTGAAAACAACATTCCGTTGCTCGAGAAAAGTTGGAAAGCTTAAATCGCCTACTGGAGCTATATTTTGGGCAGCAGTCGATTGAAGCTGCGGTTTTCTCCGGAGGACTGGGTAGAGAAAGGGGATGAAGAGGCACGGGGAGCAAAAAAGCACTTCTCCTCTGCGTAGAATAATTCCAAGGAGCAAAACCTGTCAATTACAGAGAAGGAATGAGGACGGCACGAAAAATACGGAGCTTTCGAACGACCTGCAGTTTTCCACTGTTTCCGCACCGCGGCGCCCCGCACACGAAAACTAGGTCGCGTGCTGTATAGACCGACACGCGGGCTTGACGTCACGGAGCTGCGGCGGCGCTGCGATCGCGCCGGAGCCGGGGGGTGGCTGGGCAAAAGCGCGCATGTTTCGCATGGGCGTCATAGCATTTCAGCATGCCGCGAAGTTGTGTTGCCGTTAATTGCACCGAAATGTACAAGAAAAGTAGCGGAGTGAGTTTCCACAAGTTCCCGGCAGACTCTGAAAGGCATAGAAGGTGGATAATATCCGTGAATCGAAAAGAATGGTCGCCTCGCACGAACGACCGTTCGTGCGGCAAGCACTTTATTGAAGGCAAATGTGGCTTCCATTTCAATCTCCGACCCGAGGCTTGCTTATGTGCAGGGAAACCGTTGTCTGATCGAGACCACCGAAATTTTGTTCCCATGGTGTTCGCGCACAAAGCATCGGCCAAGCGCTCGTCGGAGGCTCGCTACGCCCGTGCAACCCAGCAGAAGGGGATCGGCGACAGAACGGCAGTGTTGTAGGCGTTACCCGAAAAAAGGAACGATATACGTTACTCGTTACTTGCAAATAAAAGGTACGCGTTACCGAGCTACGTTGCCTAAAAATCAAAGGAACCCGTTACAGCTACCGATAAAAAGTAACGCACGTTACTTCTGCTTTACTTTTTTAAATTATGATTTAACACATTTTACGGTTTTGACGATACAGGTCATATATCAAGAAACATTATGTTCATGCAGAAAGTGAACATAACTACTTTATCTCTTTTTACGGTTTCACTTAAATACTCACGAGAAAATCGCAAAGAAAAACATGGCTTGACGCCCTAAAACACGGAAAAAATTGAAGTGTAATTTCTTCAAGACTTGGGAAGTAGTAACGAGTAACGTAACTACGTTGCTTGAAATAGTAACGTAAGTACGTTACCCGTTACTGTGTCGAATATGTAACGAGTAGGTTACTATGTTACTGAAAAAAGTAACGCGTTACCGGCAACGCCGGTACTTGTAACGTGTTACCGCCAAGACTGCAGAACGGACAAAGCGTTACTGCTTTTCATGCCTTGGTGTCATGAGGGTAGAAAAATATCATACCTTGACTTCAAGACACTGTGTGTATTTAATCAATTATTAAATACACACACTTCCGCAGACCCACAGTCTGATGATCCCGCCGGCAGTGCGGAAACCGACTCGAAGTAATCGTAGGCCTCGAGAGACTTGTACGCCTTCACCGTATCGGCCGTGAACTGGCTTGGCAAAAAAAAACAAATAAACGACGACGTGAGCCGTCGACTTCGGTGGCAGCAATTTTACGTCGGAAGTCCAGCAGGCCTTGTTTACGGCGTACGGATCGTCGAAGGCAACGCCGTCCACGCACAGTTTGTCTCGATACCGCTGCCGTTCAGGCTCGGGCAGCGAGCTCAAATAGTCGGGCATAGCATACGACATACGTTGTCAGAAAATACGACGCACAAATAAAGATTCAAGCGTCCCTACAACGTCAACAACGAGCGCACGCCATGGAACGCGATGGCGAAAACACGGAGAGCCGGACTGCTCTTGCCCACATAGCTACCGCGCATGCGCGGCCTTCCGGCCGTGTTGGTAAACAGAGTTGCTCCGCGTGTCGGTCTATAAGCACGCTCTGAAGCGGTGAAGCCTACTCCTAGGGGTCCGCACGAGGCTTACATTCAGAGTATACGACGATTGAGATAACCGACGAAGCGAAAGATGCAAAAAGCCTGTGACCAATGGCAAAAAAAAAAAAAAAAAAAAGTTTAGGCGAAGTTTTTGTTGGGAATATCGAGGCGGCGGAACGCGAGATGAGGGTTCCCTGCTGCATTCCCGAGATGCCCGGAGTGGTTCAGCGCTTTGAGGCTCCAAGTTCGTGCCATGCTAACACGGCGCAACTCGATTCACGACGTCAGAAAAAGAACAGTAAACGGAAAAAAGGAACAGAACGTTAAAGCAAAAAATTACCTCGAAACAGTCTGAGGCGAGAGATTTGTTGGTCTAACAGTCTAACGCGCCTCGGGGTTATGGCGTTGCAACCTCGAGCTTTCAGTTCTTGTTTTGCTCTTTTTTCCTCTCCCTCACTTTGGACAAAGTAGACAAAACACTGAATTCATTTTCTGTTATTCAGTAAACCAAATGGCAATAACAGACAACTGCAATATGTATTCTCAGTTTGTGGGATATGTGCGGTTAATTAAAAAATACGAAACATAAAAACAAGCATTTCTAAGATAGTTAGTGCAATATAAAGGTACGTTGAAAATGTACGAACACGGAAAGCCCCTGTTACTTCCAGTTTATTCATTTATTTCATTCATTTGTTTATTTTTTGTGCTCATGAACAGCTTGACGCCTTGGTAATGACGCACAACAAAATGTTCACAGGTTAGTTACAACAGTCTTAAAAGCTACAAAATTTGGGTTAAAAGCATCAATATCTTCTCCCCTGAGGGTATTGCAGAAGTGTTGAATACGGGTCATGGGACTGGTTTGGATGATGTGATTAACATGTAAAGTCGGGGAAACCCGCAAACCTCGACTCGGAACGTAGATATTAATAGCAGATATGAGATCTGCGCAATCAATTAATCCATGAATACATTTATACAGGAAAACAAGATCGCGCTCACGCCGTCTGGAACTCAAAGTAGGGCATTTGCATCGTTCCAACAGTCTTGCATAAGAATAATAAACAGTACGACCAATGTAACGATAGTCAACAATTCGGAAAAAAACGCTTTTGAACATTTTCAATCATCTCTTGGCTCGTAGAACTAATACAATTACAGACGACAGAGGAAAACTCCAACTTGGTCTGGATTAACGAGAAATATAACCGTAGAATACAGGTTGATGTGGAGAACTCACGCGTGATTCTAGAAATTACTCCCAGCTTAGGCAAAGAGTCATTTATAATGTTATTAACATGTACAGTAAAGTATAACGAAGAATCTATGTATACACCAAGATCACGCGTGCACTCGACTCTTCGCAGAGAATCATTGCCAATCTGGTAACAAAAGTTTATTTCTTCTACCTTTCTACACAAAGACATAATAATGGTTTTAGAAGGATTGAGCGTTAGCATGTTCTGACGACACCAATTGCACACAGGCCTAACATCCTCCATAAGTTTTTCACAGTCTTCCAAGGATATGATCTGCCTAAACAACTTGACATCATCTGCATATTGCAAGATGACCGAATTCCGAACAATTGAGCTCAAATCATTAATAAAAACATTGAAAAAGATCGGTGCAACTATGGAGCCTTGCGGCATATCCGAAGAAGAAACATACGGCCGGGAGTGATGTCCAAGAACACGAACAAAATTGTGTCTATTAGACAAATTATCTAGAAACGGAACAAAGGGACGTACTCACACCGTAGGATTCTAGCTTCTGTGCAAACAGCGAATGGTCTACCAGATCAAAAGCCTTAGAAATGTAAAAATATACAACGTCTACCTGTCCCCGTTGACACACAGTAGGCGAAACAAAATTAAAAAAAGACACCCGATTTGTCTCAACAGACCTTCCACGCTTAGAGCCGTGTTGTGAAGGGCTTATCTTATGCTTAAAAAGTTTGAAATGCGCTCAAATAAAACAATTTATTAGATCTTAGCAAAGGGAGATAGCAACGACACAGGTCTGTAATTTTTTACATCATCCGTTCTGCCATTCTTTTGTACTGGCACAGTAATAGAGTTCTTCCACAGAGAAAGAAATGTACGGCTCTGCAACGAGAAGTTAAAAATATGCGTAAAGACGTGCGCAAAAATAGAGGAGCATCCTTTAACAATGAAGCTTGGAATGCCGTCAATTGTAACTGATAACTTTGGCTTCAGTTTCCTGATAGCAAGTTTAATATCAGTAATTTCAAAAGATAAAATTGACAGGTGACCACTGGCATTGCCACTGACGCCATGCACAAGCAGTCCAGTTTGGCCGCAAAAATAAACCGACGAAAAATAACTGGCGAATGCATTTGATACATCTTCGGGCTCAGACAGCATATTACCAAAGGAGTCAGCTATGTTTATTGAAGACGAAGTTGTAGTTGTGCGATCCTTTACATATCGCCAGAAGACCATTGGGTCACGATTTATGCTACGTTCTACTGACTCACGGTGTAATATTTTATCGCGCTTCAACAATGTATTAGCTAGCGCACGCGACTCAGGAACTTTTAGATACCAAAAAACGGAATTTGCGACCTTATATAATTTTTTTCTTAGAACTGATCTAAACTCCTTGGAGTACCAGTGCGGATAACGACTTGTGTAAGGACGCTTTTTGGGCACGAACCTTTCAAGTACATATACGATATAGTTTGTAAACACTTCAATGGCACAATTTACATCGGTCATACTATATATGGAAGCCCAATCTGCATCATCTAAATGTTGATAAAGGCCAAAGTAATCGCCTCTTGAGAAAGCAAGCGACTCACGGTTTTTGTGCTTTACTTTCCCCACAGAAATCATAAATGAAACAAAAAAGGAACCTGCCAAACATCCGGTAAAACAAGCGGATTGGAAACAGACATCAGGCTGTCGATAGGAAAGTTGGCCAAGGCCACATCCAGCACATGTCCTGCTGAGTTATGAAGACCGTTCATTTGGGTAAAACCGAGAAGGTTAACAAATGAAAGAAAGGAATTCGCTTTAAATGATGCAGTATGAGCAGACAGTGCCGGATGTGCCGAACTCCAGTTTATTTCAGGAATATTAAAATCACCAAGTATGAGTATTTGATGTTGATCTACATCCAATTTATCCCTAGCATATTTAATTGGTCAGAAAACTTAGATCCGTCGACATTAGGAGGAAAATAAAAAGTGCCTATAAGTAAGCTATTGTTATCATATAGAGCAGGGGTGCACAACATACGGCCCGCGGGCACTTTCTGTGTGGCCCGCGGCCCGCGGCCCAGCTGAGCGCAGAAACCGCTCACCGTGTCATTCAATGCACTGCGGCCATTGACTTGGCAGAAAGCATTCGAACCCGTTGACCTACTTTTCTCAGAGTCCTCTTTTCCGGGGGGAAACTCCGCGTCCTCAGTTCAAATATTCCCTCTCCACTAGACCCACAGAAAACAACAATACAAAAGCCTGTACAGCCATCCAGTGCGTTGTTATGACCCCTAACAGCGTCCCTCCCTATCCTTATTCCAGTTCTTCTTCATCCCGTTTCCTCCTCCCTCTCTCCACGGAGGCTACAGCCCTCTCCCCTCCTGTTGGGACATGATCAGTGACAGCTTGTTGCAGATAGAGAAAAGCTAGTCGTGTCACGCTTGGAATATGAGTGCACTTCCAAAGAAGAGAAAAATCGACCAGGAGGGCCGGAAATTCAACCAGGAGTGGACATGGAGGTACTTTTTCATTGAGAACGCATCGAAGTGCTTATGTCTTGTGTGTCGAGAATCTCTCGCGGCTCCTAAAGAATACAACGTTCGACGCCACTACGAGACCAAACATGCCCGCGACTTCAGCGCTCTTTCGGATTCGGAGAGAAAAACAAAGTCCGAGGACTTAAAACGGAATTTGCTTGCTGAGCAAAGCATTTTTACGAAAGCAAAGAACACATCTGAAGCAGCCACGCGGGCGTCTTTTCAGATATCTCGACAGATCGCTCGTTCAGGTCGTTCGTTTACTGATGGCGACTTCATCAAGGAATGTCTTATGATTGCTTCTGAGGAGATGTGCCCGGACAAGAAGTTGGTTTTCCAAAACCTGAGCCTATCAAGAATGACAGTACAACGACGTGTGCATGGCATTGCCGACGACCTATCAAAACAGCTGGAGAGGAGTTGCAGTCATTTTGTCTACTACTCTCTTGCTTTGGATGAGAGCACAGACATCAAAGACACAGCACAGCTGCTTGTTTTCATCCGTGGTGTGAACGAAAACTTCGAAGTGACTCAGGAGCTGGCAGAGCTTTGCTCAATGCACGGACGGACTACGGGAGAAGAGATCAGCAAGGAGGTCAAAGACGTCATCGAGAAGCTCAAGCTATCATGGGAAAAACTCGCAGGTGTCTGCACCGATGGAGCCCCAGCCATGATGGGAAAGAGAAACGGAGCCGTTGCCTTACTTCAAGCGTTCAGTGGTGTAGAACTGAAGCAATATCACTGTGTGCTTCACCAGGAAGCACTCTGTGCCAAAGTGATGAAGTTTGACCATGTGATGAAGGTCGTGACTTCGGTTGTCAACTTTATACGTGCTCGGGAATTGAAGCACAGGAAATTTCAAGAGTACCTGAAAGAAATGGAGAGTGAGCACATGGACATCCCGTATCACACTGAAGTTCGCTGGCTAAGCCGTGGGAATGTTCTGAGTCGCTTCGTCGCGCTGAAGGCCGACATCATCGCTTTCTTGCAAGAGGAAGGGGAACACATACCAGAGCTGGAGGAAGAACAATGGTCGTGGGATCTGGCATTCCTCACCGATATTTCAAGCCATCTGAACACGCTTAACATAGCTCTCCAAGGAAAAGACCATCTCATTTCGGACATGGTGAGCGCGATCTTCGCGTTCCAAGGAAAGCTGCGCCTCTTCAAATTGCAGCTTGGGGGTGGAAGCATAGTTCACTTTCCAACCTGCCAGAAGCTCTTTCCCACCGGCGAAAATCGGAAGACGGTAGCTGCGACGTACGCTCCACAGGTTGAGTACCTGCTCTCCGAGTTCCAGCAAAGATTCAAGGCATTCGAAAGTGAGAAGAGTAACTACGATTTGTTCCGCGATCCGTTTTCTGTCGCACCGGAAGACACAGGTCCGACGCTGCAGCTAGAACTCATCGACCTCCAGTGCTCGCCAGAACTGAAGAGTATGCATCGTGAGTCTCAGCTGCTTGACTTCTACAGAAGCCTTGACAGGAGCAAGTACGGAAACCTTGTGGACCACGCATTGAAGCTTGCATCACTTTTTGGGAGCACGTATGTCTGTGAGCAGACGTTCTCACTGATGACCCTCAACAAGAACCGTCTTCGATCTTCTATGACGGACATGACACTGCGAGATGTGCTGAAGACGGCCACCAGTGCGATGATGCCGGATATTGAAAACCTGTCTGCAGCAAAAAGGTGTAACGTGTCACACTAGGTGCGGCCCGCGCAGTTTCCAATAAACAATTTTTGGCCCGCGTCCATTTTTGAGTTATGCACCCCTGATATAGAGGTACTTCAATCCAAACGGACTCGCACTCGAATTCGAGATCAAACCGGCGACTTGCCTGTAAATGTTTCTTAACTGCAATTAGTACACCACCACCCAATTTAACGGAAAGTTTTTCATAATCTCGATCCCGACGAAACACTGTATATTCGAAAGGGAGATAGTCCAGGGATGCAAATGAGCTATTTAACCAAGTTTCACTCAAAGAAATGCTATCGTAATCACCTAGAACAACATTATTGAAAAAAAGGAGCCTTCATACGCAGGCTGCGGACGTTTTGATAAAACACTGAACAATTCATTTGACAAGCTAGTTGGGCGTAGCTGTGTCACGAACATCATTGCGCTCTGCCACATCGAAAAATGGCCTAAAAAGGGAGCCCATTGGCCAAACGTCTGCATTGTTCACTTTGTCGAAGTCTGCCTCGTTCACAGCAATGCGAAATGACGAGTAGCTTTCGTGTCTAGTTTTGACTTGGTGCATGTAAAAGATTTTTCGTCAAAAACGGCAGTTAGCACCACCTCGACATACAGTGTACGTTATTTGAGTTTCATGTAATAGAGATACGGCAAGAGAAAAGCAAAACATCTCCAAACCTGGTGGAAATTGAATATGTACTAAAAACTTAACTGGTACATTCTTGTTTGTTGGTAAATATAATAAATCATCGCTTTAAACCACATAATCTTTCTTTCTTCTACTTTGTAAACTTTTTCTACTAGTTATAGATACAGAAAAAAACATATATAGGTGCCGTAGCCGGCGGACAGCGTTGTTCGTTATGGCACTGAACCCTCATTATGCTGGTTGCGTAGCCAACTTTTGTAACCTCAATACAAGACCGAAATAATGGTCCTGAGGAAATGCCACAATAATTATCTTGCACATCTCGGAATGTTGTCAAGGTTGATTCAGGGCAACAGGTCATTGCACGTTCGGGCCACGACAAAAGCCACTCTTTTTAGGTTTCCAGTTTGGGGCATGCAATTTGTGATTTAGTGAACGGAGATGGTATGTTTTCGTAACAGTGAAAGCTATGGATCATAGAGATTGTATAAAATAGGGAAGATGGGCAGTCGAAACTTTTCTATTACATCCTTAACCACTCCACCTCGCGCGGCCGCGGGCGGGATTGATGGAATAGGATGGGATGACTACGAGCTTCCTAGTGACGACCTCCGGGAGTTTATTGATTCTGGAGTATCAACGTTTATTGAAGCAACACTTGTGTGCGACTGTTGTCAAGGGACATATTAGTATTACCGATGGCAATGCACCAACGCCAAATTCAACTGTAGAAATTTTAATCGGTACAAGTGCGTTTTATTTTTTATCTGGCATACGTTTACATCCTATTATTGTTTATATATTTATTTTTATTAGGAAACATTGCAAAATTAAACTACGAATTTCGAAGAAGTGGTAATCAAAACAAAATAGGAACACTGATAGACTGCGAATCTCCGGGCAAAAAATAAACTCCGAAAAACACCCTTTGAATTTGACAAAAAATAAGGTCCAAAAATACGGAACCCTAATTATAATTTGTAAAGTTAGAAATTTATAGAAGAAACTTTTATTTTCCTATTTATATCTTTTTCCCTAGTAAATGATGACTATTGTTGTTAATGTGGCGATAAAAAGCGGGAACATTGACGACACTTTTTAAACCAGTGAACATCGGGTGCAGTGATGAACGCACGTCCGTTCAAGGGCGTATCTTGGTCGTTGAAGAGACGTATTCTGCTTCAAGACGAAGACGAGTTCTTGAAGCAATGGTCTGTCTCCATGTCTCAAAAACAAAAAAAAGACCTGTCTCCCCTCTTCGTTAATTTATGTGAACCGACAAAACCGTGGACCTGACGGATTTTTGACATACAGTGTACGTTAAGATAGAATGAAAATACTGAAAATACTCCTAAGATAGAATGAAAATACAGCACAAAATAGCTGATTCCCTTTTCAGAAAGTGACTTTCTGAAAAAAAGTGTGCGGCGGAGAACAGCCGCTTACCTCGTCAGAAAAAAGTGAATTGCGTACCCACTGAAGTTTTGATATGAAAGCTATCTTCTATATTTCAACAATCAACATTTAAGTAAAAAGAGAATTGACCTGGGTAGGAATTCTATTTCTGGTGATTTGAGAGCGGCGTCAAAACCATTTCAAAAGCGACAATAAATTATGTAAAAATTATTGTAACACTCCTAAATTTCGTCAAGTGAACTTTGATGAAACGGCGTCAAGCGTTTCGATGAAACGGGGTTCGATGAATCGGCGTTTGATTAAATGTCCACTTATTCGATTTAACGGCGTTTGATGAAATGGCGTTCAATAAAATGTCCGCTACCCGTATCGATTTCCCACTCAAGTTTATGACCTTTTTCTCATTGCCGTTAGCTTATTAGAGCAGAAACCTTGGTTTTACCCGATCTTGTCCCAGGAATCAACAAGTCAGTTGCTTTAAGATCGCTTACTACTACCTCGTCGTGACCGCACTAACCCGAAACTTTTCGTTATCACAATATTTCGATTATAATGTTTCCCCTATTATATCAGGAAACACGCCGCAGAACGTGTTTTCTTTAAAACTGTTCAATTCCGTACAAAAAGTAAAACGTGGCAAACTAATAAAATACGTAGACAAAATTACGTGTTAGAATTCTATTGGGGCTGAATGGGACCCTGCGCAGCGGGTGCTGAACTGAAATGCTGTCCTCAGAGTCCGACAGCACCGCTTGCACCAAGTCCCATTCAAACTCTCCGTATCTTCAGCACCTTGTTCAATTCTTCAAGCAAAATTCAACAATGCGTCGTCAGAAGCGCTCCACAGTAGGAACATCTAAAGCACAATCTGCATACTGCGCCTCAAAATTTTAAATAGTATTTCTGCGAAAAAAAAATGCATGTGCCAAGTTATACTTCCAAAATGCTATACTTCCAAAAATTCTCGCGATGGAAAACGAGACAAGTTCAAGGAGCGACATTTACGCCGCAAATGTAAAAAATAGTTAAAACAAAACCGAACCCTCATAAAAATAAAACAAACTAAGGCAACAAAAAGGACAAAAAAATTTCAATTGCAGACTTTTCCTCGTAGAAACGGCTGCCCCTGCTTCAGGCCCGCTTGTTACCTTATCTCCTGCTTCCGAAATTCAGCGGAAACTAACGCAAGGCAGCCTCGGGCTAGTCACCCTGCAATTGGCTGAATTGGGGCCGGCCTTGGCCATTGTGAAGAAGGTCCGCCATTACGTCGCGGCGGAAGCGCGGTTTCGAGATAGCGCAGACGCCGACCGAACACTGTTCCCTTCTGCAGATGCAGATAGGAAAAAAAACAGCAGTGAAGACCGATTTGAAGAGGATACTTTACGTATTTTTCTAGCTGGCGTCCACTGCAGCAACCCAGCCTGAAAACTGTCACTTGATGTTCGTTCCCGCAACAGAACCTTGTTCCCCTCAGTTGTTGCCGTCGACGACACCGGTCACGTGGAGAGAAACTGCGGACGCTCAAGACGCACAAGCGCGTGGTTCTCGACTGCTACAATCGTCTCAGGGAGCAGTTCTTCCCTTTAAGAAGTAGAAATGGCAGTACAGATTTTTATGCAAATTTTGAAGCTAGATAAGTACATGTTTGTTCATAGACTTGAGTTGGCTTGCGACCGATATCTTGCGATCTTTTACGACGAGAGAATACACTGGCACGCTGGCGCCATCTTTGATGTGACCCTGGAACTGCATTTCACTTGGGAGAAGGTTTTGGGGTGTATAATAATAGTAATGTTTTTTTTTCCTTTGAAAAAAACACTTACAGTAATTGGCCCATGAAAGAAAAGAAGATTGCTTGTCCGTGGGACCAGCCAGACCAAAACCTTTACAAATAAAAGGAATAGAACACAGTATTACAAGTAGCACTATAAATAAAGAAATTAAACAGAATTGTAAAACACAGCAATATTTGAGCCATGTTAATGAAACTACTCTCCACGTGAAAATCAAACAAATCGCTGAACACTTAAATACTAACAAATTCTTAACACCGTACGACCTCACGTGAAACATACCATAATAGACAATAATTGGAAATCAAGATCGCATAACACAGAAATGACTCAGGAAAAAACACAATAAACAACAGAGAAATCAGGTTTTACACTCTAGACACCACTTTTAAAGAGCTTTCTTTGAAGTTCGCATAGATGATATACTAATAAATTATTGGGTAATTTATTAAAAAGGAAGGAATATAATGTAGTTTTATTCTCTTTCCGTAGTTTGTAAACGTTCTGAATATTACGTACCTTTCAGTGCATCTCAGATTTCTATTTTTGTCCTCAAGTTTCGAGCTATTATCGTAGTAATGCCGTGTTAATATTACATATTCATACAGTTTAGAAAAAGAGATTATACTTAGTTCGTTCATTTTCATATCTATTACTAGCTTATCATATCTGGTTCCGTACGCAACGTTACTCGCAATCTGTTTAAGTAGTCTATCTATTCCTAGTTTTTTTTTATTTCCTGCACATTGACCAAAAACAGTAATACCGTATCGCAAGATCGACTCTCACAACGCCATAAAAACAGTTTTACGAACATTTATACCACAAACGCTCTTTGACCGGTAAAGATACGCTGATACTACGCGAAGCCTTTTTTTCAATAAATTCTATGTGATGGTTCCATACAATATCTTCGTAAAAAAATATGCCTAAGTACTTTTCAGACTATTCATATGGAAGTGCTATACTTTTGCAAGAGTTGCCATGCCCCGAATTTAAATAAATGGCTTCCGTAAGCTTCACCTGTTTATGGGGATTACGGAAACACATAAGTTTCGTTTTGTTGTTATTTACTGAAATAATATTGTCAGAAAACCACTGCAATAACATGTCCACGTCCTTTTGAAATAGTGGAATGACATTTTCGTATATGTCATATGGTAATAGTAGAACCGTATCGTCTGCATATAAAAAGATTCTAGACTGTAGCGGTAAAAGACTTAGCTCATTTATGTAAATATTAAACAGCAACGGGCCCAAAGTGCTCCCTTGAGGTACACCGCACTGAGCCCGAGTTTTACCACTTACACAACTTTCTATTTTCACCAATTGAAATCTATCTGTGAGGTAGTCATGGTAACGCATGATCGATGGTCTCGAAAGCTTTCGATAATCCTAGGAATAAGGCCAGAGCAATTTTATTGTTATGTAATGATTCGTTGATGCAGTCCGAAAAATCCTCCAAAAGTGCTGTTGTGCATTTGTTTTTCTGAAAACCATACTGCGAATCAGTAATAAGGGAACATTTTTCACAGAAGGTATTTATATTTATCTGAACCCATTTTCCATGATATGCGAAATTACTGGCAGTATTGATATCGGTCGGTAACTCCCTAAATCTTTTTATTACCGCCTTCGTAAAAAGGCCTAATTACTGCAACTTTTAGCTCTTTTGGAATTTTTCCTGTAGTAAGAGAACCGTTAATTATTTTCAGTAATACTTGTTTTAGATTATCTATATTGTAACGCAAATCTAAAGTATTTTGTCTATACCTGGTGACTTTGTTATGGACATAAAATTTATGACGGATACAAGATCATCCTCACAGATTAGAGGCAAGTATGCCGACTTTTTGTTACTGAACTTGGGAGCGTCATTTTTTGTTTCTACTTGTATAAATTTCTTTCTTAATTCTTTAACGCCACTGATAAAAGAACTATTAAAAGAGTCTGCTAACATAGTGTAGTCATCAGCATCGGAGAAATGCTTCTTGATTGTATTATCAATATCAATTGTTTTCTTCCTTCCAATTAACCGATTGACAAGATTCCAGGTCTCCGCTGAGTTTTTTACTGACTGGCTAAATTTGGTCATGTAATGCTTCCTTTTTGTCAATCGAATTTTAGCTGTCAGTTTATTGCGCACTTCACGAAACTCCTTGTTTAAAAGCACGTCTTCAGGCTTCAATTTACATCTCTTCCATAGGCTGTCCTTAGTGTGACATAATTCCAAGAGTTCTTCGGTAATCCAGACATTTTCTGGTCTTCGCTGTCTGATTTTTACTTTCCTTTTCGATATTTGGTATATATTCTGAAGTATGTCTACCAAAGTAGTATATGCTTAAATGTGGTCCAGGGATAGTAACAAATTCCAATCATATGTCATAACTCATTGGTAAATTTTGCTGTTATCTAAAATTATTCTCCACTCGTCACTTCCCACTAAACAGTAAGTTTGGCTTTCACCCCATATCAACAATGCAGTAAAGAAATGATCTGCAACTTTTTCTCTGATGACGCCAGATAGCATATGCAAGTTACTGACTTTGGTAGCTATATGATCTATGCAGGTTCTAGTAATTTTATCGAGATAATATTCTTCTCTAGTGAAGTTATGTATTTCATTTTCTAGCCCAAAAGAAGAGAGAGTGTCAAGATGACTCGAGACTCCGTATTTAGCCTCCTTGGAAACATCAATGTTAATTTCACCGGCGAGAACGAAATATTTACAGTTGTTGAATTTACTAAATGAAGCAGACAAGTCTTCAATTAATAACTATATGACCTAATATAATATTAAAATAACTCTTACTAGCGGCCTTTTTTTTCCTTCGATGGAGTTTTTGTGCATGACGGAAAAAGAATGATAATTCCGCAGTTCCGGAAGAGCGCATTACTGATGCACGGAATCCAACAGATCCAATTATGAATAGGGTGACGAAAACGCATGCGAAACAGCGGCACGCTCGATTGACTGCATTTTTCGCAGTTTATAAAATTGCTGGCTTAATGGCGAGTAGGTTCGATCTTTCCTCAAATTATTCTGCGTTCTCGCATCGATCGACACTCGTGCGCACCTCTTACGACAGATCTTAATGTTTTCCTTTTTTGCGAGGTTTTTGTTTCCTCCTGGGATCCTAACCTACACGACGGGACCAGGTGACCGGGACCTCGCCGCTTGCTGCTATTGGCCAGGGTGTGTAGCTGGCCAATTGCAGCAGGTGGCGACGTCCATGACACATTGCCCGCTTGGTCCCGACATAGATTAGGGCCACTGATGGACGGCACGCGCTTCAACTTCTGTCAGCGCTACCCTCTAGTACTTCCCAGTATTTGAGCGCTATTTGATGTGCATATATGCCTTACCGCCTGCTCATAGCGCGTAGATATATCTGCAAAACGCTTCGACTACTAAAACAAACGCCTTATCGCATTAACGCAAGTAACTTCAAGAAGTGTGTTATTGACGTGTAGTGGTTGATGAATCTCTGATCAATACAGAGCTCATCATGAGTCTGCCCTTAAACAGAACCGGGTCTGTACTACTGCTCACTCGAAGTATTTATTATGAATAGTGTAATAGTGATTACAAACGTGATGTAGAAGTATCGAAAAATTTACTATCGATACTATCGGTCGTTTTTGTAAAACAATCGAAACTGTCGAAAACTATCGATTGTGAACTATGGATAATATCGAAAACTATCTATTGTGGACTATGTATAGTGTCGAAAAGTATCGGCAGTGGACTATCGATAGTACTATCGATAGTTGACCATACATAGTTGACTATCAATAGTTGACCGTCGATAGTGTAAATACTATCGATAGTCGACTGTGGATAGTTGGCTTCCGATATCTATAAGTAGATTATCGAAACATAATTTTTGAGAAAGTATCGAGTGTTACGAAAATAAAGACACAATTCAAAAAGTAGATGAGAACGGATATCAACGATTAGACAACGCGGAGCTCTGGGCAAGACATGAAATAGAAAGGAAATTATACATAAATTTGCCTTCAAATACAATGACTTTAGAAATAAAACAGAAATGGCCCTTTTGCTACTTTTCCTCTGCGCATATTATGTATATTCCTGAGGTTCAAAATTGAGATCTCCGTCTATAGACCTTTTCTGAGTACTCTCGTCTCCAGCCACCTAATTAGCGTATCCGGTATGGGCGACGAAAAAATAATCCAACGTTTCAACCTGGAAATAGTGAAAAAATAAAGGGGAGGCGAAACGAAAAAGTGTGACGGTTATGCTTGTATCCTAAATGCCTTCTATTGGCGTGGCAAAGACAAAACAATGTTTTTGCCCATACTGGAAGTGACGTCAATTCAAGATGGCGGCGCACTTGCAGAAAAGGTCTATTAGCATGCCCGTATCTGTAAAAATAAAACTTGTAAAGCAAAAGGAACGCTTGTGTGTTCAATGCGTCTCTCTCTTTAAGTCCTGTTGTTGTTTTTTAGCCCGGAAAACTTTGTCGAGGACGTTTTGTGTTAGGGGTTTTCCCAAGTTCGTTTTGCGCTTGTGTTTCTTTTATTAGTCAATTGTCACAAATTACCTTCCGCAGTCTTGACCACAGGCAGGCGAAAATGGGCCACCCGCAGAACATCATAATCATATTTATTTTTTTGCTGGTGATTATTTTTGGCTTATTTTTGAAAATTGGAAATTACTTGGTGACAGAAATGGTAAGGCTTGTTTGTTTTGATATGTTACCACTTCCTGTACGGTTCTATTTTGGCGAATTTAAAGAACAATGACCGATAAAATGATTTAAATGTTGCCGTAAAATATATCTCAAAACATAGAACCTGTGATTTATACGTGATATATAAATACATTTTGTTAGTCAATAAATGTAACAGAACATTTTGTTGCGGACACTTCAAACCTAAAAAATACCAAATAAAAAGCTTATAGACCAGCGCGCTGTTTACAAACAAGCCCTCACGAGGTGTGGGCAAACGCGCAGTTTTCGCAGGAGGCGCGGGAACTGCGCGTGCGAAGAAACCAGATTCGATCGACTGAAATGAAGCGTCTCCGCATGGGCCCTGCCGATAGCAGCGCCACCGTAGCGACGTGACGTCAGCGCCGCGTGTTGGTCTATATATACCAAGCAAAAATACATGGTTAGTTACTGATGCTTCTTTTTCATCCTCCAAATAATATACGTTTGGAAACATATCGTTAATTGGATCAAAAAGAAAAGATAAAAACGATAGTTTTTCGTGATCCAAGTAACGGTATTGTTGGCAGTGATGCAATATTTCCGTGAAGAAAGCTCGTGAACCCCGAAGGAAATATTGTTCTATTTCTTTCTCGCAGCCAGTTTGGTCGAAACAAACGCCACTCCTATCTTTTCATCCAGGAACACTCGTGAACCGGTACTTCCGCATTCGATCAGCATCGCTATAGCATCATAATCGAGCAAAGTTTCAAATTTCTCCTGTGCGTAGTTTACTTATCAGGGGCGACAAAGGGATTATAGTTTTCCTGATTGAACCTCGTCCATAAAAAAATACACAAAAAAGTGAAAAGTCCCGGAAAGCAAACCAAGAACAGCAGAAAAATTATGAAAACACCTAAGCAATTTTATGAGTTATGAATGCGAAAGCATGAATGTCGTTCTTCCGCTCCCTTAGTTCGTCGCCGGTGTACTGGTTTGGACGGCCACGTTTCGCTACTGCCAAGGTTGCGGCCTCCGACGATATAGATGCCTCAATCGCCGCCATGCTCTTCGGCGCCGAGAGGAGCAGAAGCGGCCACAGCCCCCACCACCCTCGCGCGCGCTCTCGTGAAGCCGCCACCAATGGCTATCTAGGAGCCGTTTTGCTCAGCCAATAAAAAAAAAAAAAACATTTTATTTATTTATTTATTTATTTATTTATTTATTGTACATACCCTCAAGCGCCGAAGCATTGTAGAGGGGAGGGGCAAAGCAAACAAAAATAAAACAAACTGACAGAACAAAAAAACACGAAAAAACATGCGGCAAGAAATTCAAATATCAAAAATACACTGCGATTGCCTAAAATCTGTAAGCAATATATGTTACGAACAAATAAACAAAATAAAAAAGACTCATGTTGGCTCATCAAACAGAAATGTAAACAAAGATTGGCGAAAAAGAAAATAATCGGGTATAGTTGCGATACCTGCTGGAAGGTGGTTCCAGTCGTTTGATGTATGTGGGATAAATGAATAAAAAAAAGTGTTTGTTTGGCAACGTGTTAATCCAACTTTATTCCGATGGTCCAGACGGGAAGAGTAATAGTTAGGCAATGTAAAGAAATGATCTCGCAGCGACTGATGATGGTACACTTTATGAAACAGGCAAAGTCGAAAAAACTTTCTACGCAGTGACAAAGAGGGTAACAACAGACTGGACTTCATTGATGATATGCTGGCTGTTCGATTATAATTAGACAGAATGAAACGAACGGCGTTATTTTGAACTAGTTCGAGAGCTTTATGTAGAAAGGCGTGGTTAGGATCCCAAATAGAGGCTGCGTATTCCAATTTTGACCGTACAAGAGTGTTATAAAGAAGAAGTTTTAAGTTAACTGGAGCCGTTCTGAAGTTTCGTCGTAGGTATCCTAACATGCGGTTAGCGTTGGCGATTATTATATCGATATGAGGTTTCCAGGTTAAAGTCGATGATATAGTAACACCCAGATAACGGTACGAGTTTACAGATTCAAGTTGAATGTCGGTTAGTGTATATGCTGAAGGGCGCGCGCCTTGCCGGGAAACCCGCATTAGTTTGCATTTGTTAAGGTTAAGTTCCATACGCCATTTTTTGCACCAAAGAGTAATATTATTTAAATCAGATTGCAAAAGGCGTTCATCATCATCATCATGAACTTCCCGATAAATTACACAGTCATCTGCGTATAAATGCATGGAGGAAGATACACAACTTGGTAAATCATTAATGAATATTAGAAAAGAAGCGGGCCTAAAACCGAACCTTGGGGCACGCCCGATACCACATCAGTCAGGGATGAATTATTGCCATTTTTTTTACAGTCATCGCCGGTGCCGCTCCGTGGGATAGTGAATGCTTTCGCATTATAACTTCGACAACATCTCAAGAAAAGTATTAGATATTTCATTATTGATGCATTTTTTCGTTGTTTTTCGATACTATACAATTGATAGTTTTGAGATAGTATCCAGTAGATAGTTTATTGTTAAGAGTTTCTGAAAAAGATTTCTTCCGTTTATTGATAGTGTTCCAATAGGTTTTAGATTGCTCCTGAAAAATATGCGGAATTCCCTTATTGAAGTTGCCTCTTCTTCCGAGCTTCACGACATTTCCTGAATGGACTCTGCGTTCTTCGTCACCTAATAAAACACCATGGATAGCTTTACGATAGGTGGTTATTGATAGTTTCACGATAGTCGACGATCGAGAGTATACTATCGATTGTACTATCAATAGTTTTACGATACTCGACTATCGGTAGTACTATAAATAATTTTCCGATAGTCCATAATACTATCGATAGTTTTACGATAACCGACTATAGATAGTGCTGTAGATAGTTTTACGATAGTCGACTATCGTTAGTCCTATCGATAGTATTTTTTTACTATCGATATCTAGGTCTGGTTTCCACTTTAGATAGTATCATTAGTAGTATCGATAGTTTGCACAACTAGATTATACATACTCATGTCATTGCAACGATCGTCACTAAAAATAAAAACAACGGAAGGACTTATGTTTTCTGATTCCGCGCTGCAAAATTCGGCGCCGAACTGTGGTGTATGAATACTATAGGTCACTGGACGTGCCAAATGACCTAACATACTGCCGAGTGCGAGTGTGGGCAGGTGGGCAGCGCGCTTGATTTCCACGCGGATGGCCGTGGTTCGATGCCTACCAATGCTCACCGTTCTATATTACTTTATGATGACGTGGAATGTTCTAGAAGATATGAGGATGATGTAATTTCTCCAATCTTAGGTAGTTCGATTCCCGAACATTTTTGGTAGAATTCTCTAGACAGCCTGAAAGAATTCAAAAGAAGCCGCCCCGCGCCGCACGCATACATCCTCTCGCCTTCTGTTGATCCTGCCGTTACGCCGTCATCGAGGCCTGTCATTTGCCATTCAATCTTATTTTATTTTGGCACCAGTTCGCCACATTAAAAGTTTCGTTTCTTCATTTCCTCGTATCGCATTTTGGGGAGATTAATATATTTTCTCTTTTATATAATCTTTTGAACTAGAGCCAAGACGAAATATGTCTGTCGTTCTTTATCAACTCTTTTTATCTTGCCATCGAGGCCTGTCATTTGCCATTCAATCTTATTTTCTTTTGGCACCAGTTCGCCACATTAAAAGTTTCTGTTTCTTCATTTCCTCGTATCGCATTTTGGGGAGATTAATATATTTTCTCTTTTATATAATCTTTTGAACTAGAGCCAAGACGAAATATGTCTGTCGTTCTTTATCAACTCTTTTTATCTTGCCAGTATACTTCTCAGAGTGAGTTTTGTCTTGCAATGCAGCCTGTCATTCCAATGAACGAAATGTCAGTCCACCGACATCCAGAATTGGTTGCTGTAAAGGGCCAAATCGGAAGCACCGATGAGCTGACAAAGCCGTCAAGCGACGTTGACGCGATAAAAATAAAAGAAGACGGCTAAATTCGAATTTTGGCCACCGGTACTTCTACTAAAACGCTCCCCACGTCTCACCGCAAAACAAAACAAGAAAATGATGTTGATGTTCTGGCTGCCGCCGAAAATGACCTGGACTCCCATTCAGTGACCCCAATTCGGGCCCATCGATTGCCGAGCTCCAGACACAAATCCGCGTGTAGGTTTCCATTTTGGCACACGGAGCCGCGGCCCGAGTCCTCTTCACGCATGCGCGGCCAAGCGTCCCGGTGATGACGTCATGAGCTGACCACCAAACTCATCCGTCGACAGGCACCGAGTTTGCGACCGGAGTCGGGTAGCTTCCGAGTGTTGGCTAGGGTTCATCATGGTAACTCTGCCTGTTTACAGCGGCCTAAACTATCATTTTCTGTAAATAAAGCTAGCATGAAGGAGAACAATAAAGCTTCTTTTAAAAGTGTAAGTTTCGGGGGGGGGGAGGGGGGGCAATGTCGTATTTTCAAGGCGACACAAAGTGGGGTGAGATGCCGAGGAAAGCAGCACGCGGTTATGGTGAAATTGAGGCTGTTGAAACAAACGGCGAGGCTAACCGCGCGGCACACTCATTTAAATACGCACCAAACGTAAACGCGCTCGTGGTCCTGAACCTTACGCCGAATCAACGCTTGCTGCTGGGACTAAAACGAGAGAACTAGTATAGCTGAAGAAACAACTATCGCTCTATAAGGACTTGAAAGGAAGCTGAAACACCTTTCAAGAAATCCGAGTTGGGAGCGGACTCCTATAATTTTTCGTCCTGTGAATTCAGTTATCGCATTTATCTTGGGCAGAAGTAAACGTAAACCGGATTTATTTTGAAAAAAACACCTGCAGAGGTTGTCCGCAGGGCATGCGGCGATCCTCTCTGGTGCCTGTTATTTGTCGGGAACGTCGTGACATCATTGACGACCTCCTGGAGTTAGCTTAGTAACGATCAAGGGTCATCTGACCCCTCTGTTGACGTCCCTTTTTCTAGTTTTTCTCTCCGCCCTCGCGCTTTCCAATAGCGTCCGCGCGCCGCAACGGGGACGTCTACGTCGAAATTTTAATTGACAATTACGACGCTCCTACTAGTAAGATCAAAATAAAACTTAAGACGCATAATTTTTAGGGTGCCTACATTAAAACTTTTACTGTTTGCTTGAATACAAGGACCTCTTCAGCTTCCCTTTAATGACAAGGTGCCGTCGTTCGCCATGCACCGCTGCGTCGAGTCCTGGAACGGTAACTGCAGAGTAATGGGCGCATGGCGCCGTCTTCAGCATTGAACTAGGAAGGTTAAATATGCCGCTGTGCGCAGCTTGTCTTCCGATGCTTAACTCACCGACCATTAGACGCATGATCGCTTGCTAGGTTACACAAGCTGAGTTGCCATGCCACTAAGTGGCCACTCCGATTGCGCTTTCCTCCGTTAAACTCCCTCGTATTTAAATGCTTATCAGTAGTAATGTGACTTTAGGATTCACCTTAACTCGGACAAGCATGGCCCGCATACAACACTTGTATAGCACCTTCGGTGCAGGAGATATTGATATTTATAAAAAAAACCTCACTGTTTTGCGTTTATGCTGCCTTTGATTCATTCTTAAGTACTTTGTCCGTGGTTCATTGCCGAGGTTTCAGTAATTTAAAAGTACAAAAATTAAACAAACAAATGAACGATTGAATAAATACATGAATGAATGAATGTATGAAAGAATGGATAAATAAATATTGCATGCCTGCAAATAAAACAGTACTCTCTACTAAATGACACTGACTTGACTTTACGTAAGCTTTGCGGGAACGTTAATCATCTGGCGTTTGTAGATCGTTTTTATATCGAGAAATTGTCGTCCGAGTGCCTTTTCCTAATATAACTTACAAAGAACATTGAAAAAAATATATGACAGTAGTCTATATCGATTACTTTCTTTAAAAGCTGCCCATACGAAGCTATCTTTAGAGGAATTAATTCATTTTGTTCAAAGATTATATAAATAAAAAATTAAAAAAGAGTTTTTTGACGACTATATACATAAGATGGTAGGATAAAAATACGCTTTCCCCAAAGAGGAAGCACTTCTTGACGGTAACTAGATCGCCGTTCGCGGCGGTGGAATCAGGCCCTTATTAAAAGAAAGCTTCGGTTTCATTAATTAAGTCGAGCGATATTAATCCGCACCGTTGCAGACGAAACCAAATAGAAACTGCGCCGACAAAAGAAAATCCACTTTCTTCAGCCAGGGTTCGAGCGCTGGGGTGCTTCCCGCGAAATCTACCAACTTAAACAAAAGCTTCAACGATCGCCCGCTACACTTCAATTGAAGTGCCTCTGAGCTGCGATGCTACACTCGCAAATTGAGATCGAGAGTTTTCTGGAGCGTTAAATTTACTAAGCCTCAAACTGGAGCGAGCGCACTCCCACGCACTTACGCGCGCACACAAAGATACGTACGCGCACTTAACGCAAAGGGAAAGAAAATTCAGAATCGACGCGAATCATTGAAGCGCAAACGGAAATACGCAATGTTTTTTACGTAAAACTATAAAAAATAGAAGAATTTAGAAAAGACGAAGTCAGATAGAATACAATGACACGACATCAAGGCTGACTTCCGCGAGCGTTCCGTAGGTGCGAGATACCAAGACTGGGCCATGAAAAATCCGACACTGACTAATGTCGTCCCGATATTCTCTGCTTCACCTCTTTCCACGGCTCTTGTATAAAAAAAAACACTGCAAAAAAGCATAAGATAGTAAAAACGTCTTCCAAATGCCTGCAAGAAGCTTTTTTCCCTCACGACATTAAACTGATCCTGAGGCCTTTCCTACTCGCTTCAGTCTTCCTTTTGGTTTCGCTAACCTTGTGCTATTTTTGTCATTCCTACAGCTTTTCTTTAAGAACAATCTCCGCCGATTTTCTTTCCAAAATCCTCGTGACCCTTCTTTTTTCTTTTCTTTTTTGAAAAAACGCAATTGCTTTTTCGTGTTTTCAAGAAATGCAGTTTTCAGCTTGGAGTTGAACATCTCTATCCCATTTCAACTCAAAAAGTAATTTAAAAAACGTACATTATAACCTAAAAGAAACAAAAA
Source organism: Ixodes ricinus (assembly GCA_037355805.1). Classification (NCBI taxonomy): domain Eukaryota; kingdom Metazoa; phylum Arthropoda; class Arachnida; order Ixodida; family Ixodidae; genus Ixodes; species Ixodes ricinus. The sequence goes on along the minus strand of JAZHYW010009355.1, from coordinate 43,272 downwards.
AATAAACCGGAGTACTTAGTCGAGAGACAAATGCAACTTGGAAACGAGCGATACCTTTCAAGTTCTGCTTGGGTTTTTGTCGCGACGTACGACGCATTTTTGATGACGCCGCCTCTTTGAAGCGGCCGAGTTCAATGTCTGCTGCAAACTCGCCTTGACTATATTCCGTTTCAACTTAAGATGTTCCGCACTGAAAGCTAAAAGCCCGAACTCGTATCTTTGGATGTTATCCCTCCTGTGCGAGAGTTCCTTAAGCCGAAATACGTTCTTGTAGGAGAAGCCCATATTTAACATTTTCGTGTTGTATTTACTTTGCACATTTTCGTTTTCACCTCTTGGTTGTGTTTTTGTCTTCATGCTCCTACTCGAAATTTGTTTCAAATTGCTGGCCCCGGGGTGCGGCCGATATTATGTCTCAGTCGTTGCTACGTCTTTTCGTCTTACGTTCTCTCTGCGTGCAGTCAAATAGAAGTTAAGGATGCGTAGAATAACCACTGCCACGTACCAGTCACGATGACGAATCGCTCCGGTGGTCAGCAAATAAAGGCAGAAGCCACTAGGTGTTATGCGGACGTTAGCGTGGACGTGCGACTCGCTAGCGGCCTATTTGAGTATTTGGAAGGAATAATGGCTGGCGGTAGTGAGGGTGTGGGCCCGCTTCTGGCACAATCTTCACTTGCGTTTGCCTATAGTACACGTTATATGTATAGCCTACAGACTGGCACGCGGCGCGGCTCTGTTTACCAACACGGCCGGAAGGCCGACATGCTCGGCCGGAAGGCCGACATGCGCAGCAGCTATGTGGGCAAAAGCGGCCGGGCTCTCCGTGTGTTTGCCATTGCGTTCTATAGCGTGCGCTCGCTGTTGACGGTATAGAGACGCTTCTAGCTTTATTTGTGCGACGTATTTTTTGCCAACGTACGACGCATGTTATGCCCGACTATTTGAGCTCGCTACCCAAGCCTGAACGGCAGCGGTATCGAGAGTCGAGACAAACTGTGCATGGACGGCGTTGCTTTCGACGATCCGTACGCTATAAACAAGGACTGGTGCAGTTCTGACGCGAAGTTGCTGCCACCGACGTCGATGGCCCACGTCGTCGTTTATTTAGTTTTTTGCCAGGCCAGTTGACGGCCGACACGGTGTAGGCGTACAAGTCTCTCGAGGCCTATTATTACTTCGAGTCGGTTTCCGAACTGCCGGCGGGATCAGCAGACCGAGGGTCTGCTGAAGTGTATTCATTAATTTATTAAATACACACAGCGTCTTCGAGTCAATGTATGATATTTTTACAACCCTCATGACCACAAAAGGCATTGACAAGCGGTAACGCTTTGTCCGTTCTGCAGTCTTGGCAGTAACACGTTAGAAGTAACGGTTTTACCGGTAACGCGTTACTTTTTTCAGTAACGTACAGTAACGTACTCGTTACTTTTTCAAAACAGTAACGGGTAGGTAACGTATTTACGTTACTATTTCAAGTAACGGGTAACGTAGGTACGTAACTCGTTGCTTCTTCTTCCCATGTCTTAAAGGAATTACACTTCAATTTTTTCCGTATTTTTAGGCGTTAAGCCACGTGAATATTTGAGTTTTCTGCGTTATTCCTTGCATTTTTTTCTCGTGATTATTTAGGCAAAACCGTAAAAAGAGATAACGTAATCATGTTCAGTTTCTGCATGAACATAATATTTCTTAAAATACGATTTTATGCTTACCTGCACCGTCAAAACAGTAAAACCAGTTAACTCATAATTGAAAAATAACGCAAAAGTAACGTACGTTACTTCTTATCGGTAACAGTAACGCGTTCATTTTATTTTGAGGTAACGTAGGTCGGTAACGGGTTCCTTTTATTTGCAAGTAACGAGTAACGTATCTCGTTACTTTTTTCCGTAATGGCTACACCACTGTCGTTCTGTCGCCGATATTCTTCCGCCTGATAGCGCGGGCGTAGCGAGCCACCAACTAGCGCTTGGCCGGTGCTTTGTGCTCGAACACCATGGGAACAAACTCCAGGTGGTCTCGATCAGACGACGGTTTTCCTGCACATAAGCAAGCCTAAGGACGGAGATTGAAATGAAAGCCACATTTGCATTCAATAAAGGTGCTTGCCACACGAACGGTCGTCCACGCGAGGCGACCATTCTTTTCGATCCACGGATATTAGCCACCTTCTGCGCCTTTCAGAGTCAGGCGGGAATTGGTGGAAACTCACCCCGTTACTTTTGCTGTACACTTTTCGGTGCAATCAACGGCTACACAGCTTTGCGGCATGCTGAAGGGCTATAACGCCCATGCAAAACGTGCGCCCTTTTGCCCACACTAGCCAGGTCCGGCGCGATCGCAGCACCGCCGCAGCTCCGTGACGTCAAGCCCGCGTGTCGGTCTATACTGGGTGTGCGCTTACCATTTAATGCGCATCCAATACCAGAATATGGCGTTCATAATTAGCTCTGCCTTAGACTCTGCATTTCTCTTTTGCGTTTCTCTCTTTATTTCCTTCTTTGTTCTCATCTCTTTTTAATCCTCCGCGGGCCCACTATACGGATCTAATATTAACACCCTTTACTCTCGAGCCAACGCATGCAGCTGTCGGGTATTAAAAGAAAAAATGAAACCGCCACTTTTTTGTTTGTTTTTTAGATGAAAACAGATTAAAAGCACAAAAGAAAAAATACGCATGCCGCCTTTATATGCACCAATGTTACAATATTCATGGCTCTGGCTTATGGGAAATGAAAGTGCACCTCTCCTCTTTTTTCTCTCTCCTTCTCATTTTCTCTTTGTTCCCGGGAGAATTCCCGAAGCCAGCGTTGCGTCCGCTCCCTTCCCCGAACTCTGTCGCGACAGCAGCGAACGCCGCGTCGCCCCGGATGCATTTTAGAGTTCGTAGAACTCTCCGAGCGGGCATCCGCGCGTGAGTTGAGTACCGACATAAATATGTGAGTCCCACGTTCGAGCGCTGGACCCAGAAAACCGTGTCGTCGTGACCTCTCGCACGTGTGCATTCGTCTGTCAATGCATCTGCAATCGTGCGACTCCCTTACGCGACGGCGATTCCGCCCTCCATTTCTTGCATTCCAATCGAGGCAAGAAGAAAACAAAAATCTAGACTCACGTCTTAGATTGAAGGACAGGAGTTAACAAATTCTCGGTGATGTAAATCGAGGAAAGATGGGCCACGTCGGAAGGATACGGAGTAAGGCAGCTGAGAGTAGCTTCTGAATATCAAAATCGGAAGTGTTTTTTTTTCCTCCGCTGATTCCACTTTTCTGAGCATTAAAAAACTTCCTGAACGCGTTTTTTTTTTCAAAGTACGATAAAAGCTTGTTTTGAAAGGCTAGAGAGGGCGCTACATCTCTTATCATTTGACGTACTGCCGCCACGTGATCTTTCGCTTTTTCGACAGGGTGTGTCTTGTTAAAATATATTGTAATGAGCATGTACCGAAGCTCGGTTGCAAGCAACAACTTTGATCGTACTTTCATATTCTGACTCTCTTCGTAAAACAAAAAAAGAAAAATGAGTAGCATATAAACAACAAAACCTATACTCGATTCGTACAGAAAACAAAGATTATAGAGATGGGTATTTCTTTCCCGATTTAAAGAAAAACATTCACGCCATGAGACCTCACACACTTATTGGGGACGTTTAATTCGCGTCGATCTAACACATACAGGGCTACTTGACCCTCGCACTCTACGTTCTCTGTGCTAAGTGTTTGTTTTGCAACATTTGTTTTTCGTCCTACTGCGCAAGTCACTGTGCTTTTCGGACGTTCTTGAGGTCTTTACAACGCGCCCTTTATCGGCCAATGCGACCACCAGATCCAGAAGACATCATTGCATCACCAATTCCCGCCAGCGCTCGTGAACTGTTCACTAGTCGAAACATTCCTGTGACAGTCGTCTAAAGAAACCTCTTTTTCAAAATGATGTCTATTCCAGAGCTTCCAAGTGACGGCCACCAACCGATCAGCACCGCTCTCTTTTTTAAGATGTCTTCACGCGAACAAAATGTTCGAGAGTGTCATTAGCTATGCGGCACGTAATGCAAAGAACACCCCTTTTCTGTACTCTGCCTGTCAGAGTACGTTGACGCCTTTGGATACGGTCATCCATATCACTCGTGGAAAGAACCACATCCAAATCACTCGTGCAGAGAATCGCGTCCATTGTTTTAACCACACACACACACACTCATCACAGCCCACGCGCCGCTAGGAAACCCACAGCGAAGAACACCCGGCGACGGCAGAGCGGCCACTGAGCACGCCCGCATTTCACCGCGGATGATGCGATCTCATTCAGCGCTACGGCTTTGATATCTAGGAGGTCTAAATAACGAAGACGTAGTGCGAAGTGAAATCGCGTCATCAGAGAAGGCCAACGCTGGTCACAGATGACACGACGATTGCGTCAACGTTTGGCTTATACTTGACTCGAAGCCATGCGCTGACGCGTCACTCGTTTGCAATCCATGTTCAGCGTTGTTCTTCTCTGATGACACCTTCTCATTCAGCATTACAGCTTTGTTCTGTTATCTAGGAGGTGTTGCGCGCCACCTCCTCCCTCTGGCTCCACGCCAGTTTTGGCGTGACTGACAAAAACGAAAGGGCTAGTTTTGACAAAAACCGGGCGGCGTCTGTCAGTTTGTCAACGCCGGGGAGAGAAGGAGAGGTCGACGCGTGCTGACGTCAGCGCTTCGAACCAATGGGAGCGTCGCACGCATCACCCTCTCGTCCCCCTTCTCCCTATCTCCACGGCGCTGACGAACGAAAGACACCGCCACCGCCGGGTTTTCGTCAAAACGAGCGTTCTAATGCTCACGCAATAAAAGTTTGAGTGTTTTGACGTTACAAGTATGTATAAGAGCCCTATTTCGAGAAACATTATGTCCAAGCAAAAACGAAACATAACTACCTTATCTTTTTCACGGTTCTGATTTTGAAGGTATCTGGGGCGAGTCCAAGAAATCATGACTTGGAGCCTAGAAACACGAATTATATTGAAGTGGAATTTTGTAAGGTGTTGGGAAGAAGATGTTACGAGTGACGTAACCACGCTACCCGTTTGCAATAATTATCATGATAAAAGTTGTACCCGGGGATTCTTCAAGTAGTAAATCTGTTCTCCGCACGCATGATCAATTTAGGCCATGACGTGGCTAGTAATCTATGGTATGTTTAGCTTTTGCAATCTATAGACTTGTTTTGTCTTCTATTCTTTGTCTCAGTAACTTGAAATTTTCTAATGGGAACGATTACTAAAGATCTGCTGAGGACAAGAGCTGGAACACGTTGTTTCCCACTTTCTAAACGACGTGTAAATTTGCTGCATCTGTTCCACTGTACTTTAATTACTTTTATTTTTTTTACTGCCATGTCGTGTCTTTTAAGTAAAGTATGTGATTACTTAACACTAATTTTAAGCTCCTCTTTGTGCACGCATTTTTTGTGTCAAATATTTTAAAAATTATGTATTGAATTCGTTCGGGTATTTAGAGTGAAAAAATAAAGCAAACCTCGCTGCGCGTAATTTTTTTTAATACCGCTATACTGGGATGCGTTCGTATCAAATAATACGTGGTTGTTCAGTTTCATACTTGCCACTACAATTTCAAGTTTTCAAATTTAACTAATGGTATTTCTGCGAAAGAAAGAGACGTCGTTAAATAAGAGAAAACGGCGGCGTATGTGGCTGCCTATTGGGCGCAAAATTACTTGTCCACGAACGTTATATGAAAACAGCAAGCAACAATAATTCCATTGGACACGCATGTCTCTTCGTAACTTTGAGGAAACTTCTCAACCATATCGCATTATTTATGTGCGAAGTGAAACAAAAGTAACTTGAAACTGACACTTTTGATCATTTCAACATACGTACGTGCACGCAATTTAGCGTGTGCTTCGCTGTGAATTGGTTAAACGAAAGGTGCTACAAATTGCCGGCTCAAAGTCTTCTCATCAATTTTGAAAATTGTATCTAATACGAAGACGCAATCAAATAATTTCTAATAGTGCTAGTACACTGTCTTGTTTTCGAAAAGGCCAAGAAGCAATTTCCCAAACGATGACTTCTTCATTGCGGACGATTCAACAAGGAAAGCTGTGGCGGCAGTGCTAACTACTCTCTTCCCCTGTCGCTAATGAGCGCAGTAACCAGGGGCTAACTTTAGCTCACAGCGGTGTCGAAGGGTGCGGGGGACAAGCCGCGAGGGACAACTCTTTCGGGGAGACAGATATAATTGCTTGTTGATGTCCAGACCGAACGACGTGTAGTAGCTTGTCCGAACTCAACTAGCCTGTTCCCTCATGCTTGCTCTTGCTTCAGTGTATTTACTACTCCGTCACGATGAACTCAGACTACCCTAGTTCCTGGGCTTACATTGCAGGATCGCCACACAAAACAAGCATAATATTCAGTTGTTTTTCTTGTTTTTCTACAGCATTAACATGTATGCTTATTATATACCTATAACAATTTTATAGGTACATCTATGCCAACCCCAAAACGGGTCATAGTATACATAGAAGCAATGAAAAATGCGTTACACTCATTCCATAAAAATTTACAGCAATTATATCAGTCGTGAGTAAGGATATATGAGTTACTTTGCCATTGTGAAGACCATTCGTTTAAGACGTATCGGGTCATTATTTATGGGTAGATTAGTAGGGTGGTACTCAACGTATTTTATCTACAATGTTTACATAAGAAAACGAAAAAGTTGAAGACATCACTCGATGGAGTCATTGGATAGACCAGTTGCTGAACCTTGTGTCTCGTGTCGTTCTAGTTTGTGCTTCTTCGTGCCGACCGACTTCGTCGTTGTCACCGTGGTAGCACAACTGCCAGCAACATCTTGTACGTTCATTCGTTTTTAATACGTTAGCATTAGAACGCTCGTTTTGACGAAAACCCGGTGGGGTCTTGCGTTTGTCAGCTGCCGAGTGCGACGCTCCCATTGGCACGAAGCGCTGACGTCAGCCCGCGTTAACCACTCCCTCTCTTCCTGTCGCTGACGAACAGACAAACCAAGACAGACACGACCGGGTTTTCGTCAAAACGAGCCCTTTCGTTTTCGGCAAAGTCTCGCGCAGAGCTGGCGTGGAGCCAGAGAGGAGGAGGCCACGCGCAACATCTCCTAGACAACATAGCCATAGTGCTGAATGAGATGGTCTAATCAGAGAAGGCTAACGCTGGACACAGATTGGAAACAAGTGCTGCGTTAGCGCTCGGCTTCGAGTCAAGTTTGAGCCGAACGTTGACGCAATCGTCATGTCCAATCTGTGCCCTGCGTTGGCCTTCTCTGATTACGCCATCTCATTCAGCACAACGGCTTTGTTATCTGGGAGCTGTTGCGCTGCGGCGCGGTAGAGTGTTGGTGTGCTCAGTTGCCGCTACTGCTGTCGCCGGTTGTTCTTCGCTCTGGGTTTCCGTAGTAGCGGTGCGTGGGCTGTGATCATGTGTGCGTAGTTAAAACGATGGATTCGGTTCACTCGACGAGTGATTTGGATGTGGTTCTTTCTACGAGTTATATAGATGACCATATCCGAAGGCGTCGACGTACTCCGACAGGCAGAGTACAAAAAAGGGTGAAAAAAATTACAGGAAGATCTTTTGGTGGATTCTTAGGAAATCCGTTAGCAAGCCCCTTGGGAAACGCCAGATGCGTCCACCTTTGCGAAACGCTAACACTGACCCCGTAACGAGGCCAAAAAGAGGCAGCAAAAAATAGAAGCGAAAGAAAAGGGTGAAGGAGTTAGCGTCTCTGCAGAAGGAGACGTGTGTGGCGTTTCCAAGGGTCATGCTAACACATTCCCTAAGAATTGACCAAATGAATCTTCATTTTACTTTTATTATACACATTAAGTATGGTCCCAATGATGGTATCAGCAATTCACTGGTTCAAACAGCATTCTGCGGACGTGGGTGGTTATGGCAGTAGGCTCCGCTATCTTTTGTATGCAGAGGTCTTCGAAAGTGGATCCAAAGAGACCAAGATCAAACAAAACCAGCGACTACGTTCGACCGCACCGAAAAGAAAAACGGCGCTGAACAATACAGGGATAAAACTTTGGAAGGCCGGAGCGTGATATGGGCACAGCGCAGACCGGTAGCTTCTTGACAGAGACGCTGAGATACCGCTCTCTTCTCTTGCGAGCGTTATCATCGTAAAGCTCGAATCCCAATGTCCACGAAACAAATCGAATCCGGCACTCCGGTGCGGGCGAAAGTGAGACAAAAGTAAAAACGTGGAGAAGAAAAACAAGTGGGAACAAAACTTGTATCTTCTGAAGGAGAGAACGAAAAGAAGAGACACAGAAGAGGCGAAATGAACCATTGGGGCGGTTTGAAAGGGTATAGATTTCATTTTTCTTTTTACCTCTTCCAAAGAAGTTGCCGAATGAGACGAGACAACGCTGCCTTCAAAATCTACGATGATCCTCTTTTGCGCGCCTCCCATGTTTTATTTACAATTGAGCATGCGCCATTTTCTTCTTTTTTTTTTCAATCCCTGCGTTTTTTGCTGCGGTTGTGGTAGTTTATTTTTTCCCGTTCATTTTTGTTTTGTTTTTTGCCTTATGCCTCCTTGGAATCGCTGTAACGTATTTTCGTTTCGCGAAGATACGGCACAAACATTCTGTACAAAGCGTGTTTTGTTCAGTTGTTTCCCGAGAAATTCCGAGTAGAGTTGAACCAGCAAACGCGCTCGATTCACACTTTGGAGACGGCGCCCACGTCGGATATTTCAAGGGAGCATGTTAATAACTAGAAACCTGCCGCCAGGAATGACCACGCCACTCATGATAATGATCTTTTTAGTGTAGTTACGGATTGCCTCGGAAGCGCACCACGGCAGTGAAGCGTGGCAGGTCGTGCTTGTCTTTGGTGCGCACAATTGAGTTTCCATCATCCATAGCCTCCTTTACACTGAAAATGCCTGCCCAATTTCTGGCTTCCCTATGCTTTGGCACCGTTGCGCCTGGTTCACATAATCACCGCCAAGGGCGCCACCTCCCTATACAATGACGATGAAGATTTCTGCGCACTGCTACTACCGCAACGTACGTAATTCCAATACTCCGGAACGCATATTTCATAGCGGGTGAGCAGCAACATATTGTTGTGGAACATGAACGCTCGCACCGCAACGAGTGTTGTGCAAGACGAAGGCCCCCACCGCAAAGAGTGTCGTGCAAACAGTGGGTGTGTGAAGGAATTGACGCATTTAGAGCTTGACTACGGAACCTGATGAAACCTGGCATTCAAACTAGACCGATCTCACCACGCGTTCCGCTGCATGCGTGACGCCGCCGTAACTGTAGTTCATAGGAGGCAGACGCCAGTTCACGAGACAGCTCATGCCGCCTCGTGCTCTGCTCGCGCAGATCTCAAGCAGGGTTGTCGCGCGTGCAAAAAGACTACAGCTCTCACGATACATGGCGGCAGCGGTGGCGTACTCAAACTAGCTAGCGAAGATCGGTCTATTACCTTCTGCCATAACATTATGTAGTTTTCAAAAGTGAATAAATGTAGGAGACAGTAGGTATTACCCAACACGAATTACAAGCCAGGAGGACGAGCAGGTGGTAAACTTTCACAATGTCGAAACAGCGAACACTGAAAGGTATTATTGCTAAGGTCAAAGACCATGCGAAGAGCAGGTGAGGAGCAATTGCCATGGCCAGAGTCCTCTGGGGTAACAATCGCTACAGAGTCCCCTAAGCAGTGTGGACGATGTTAGCTGTGTCAGGGTTCTACGTTTCGTAATGACGTGCTGTGACTGTTGTCAGGCATTCGTCATTACCTCGAGCTGCGAGAGTCCTGGGGAGGTCAGCAACTCAAACAGCACAGAAAGGTGCTGTGGAAGGGTACATGGTCTGATCCAGCTTTGACGAGAGGGTGGCCCGAACCAAGCTGGGCATGCTGAGGCTTCACTCAAACGAGCTTTAAGGTAGGCCTATCTTGACAGTCATTTCTTAATGTCCATTGCAAAAAGGTGCCTACTCCATACTTTGGAGTAGCAGAAGGTAGAATTAGGGACGCAGTCTTTTCTCAAATTTGGCTTTAGTCACTTTTCATGGTTCCGGGTGTTGCTTGGAGTCTCGGGACATGAAATCCCGGCACCTCCTTTTGCGAGTCTGCCATAAAGCAAAACAAAAAACGAGCACTAAAAAAAATAAAAAAAGTCTGATAATTATTTACAGCTACCACGTCAAATTCCCAAAATAGCACCAAGAATGCAAGAACGCACGAGAGAGGCTTAGTCACTTCGTTCCACTGATCTCTACTATAGGGGGCTGGACGGCGCATTGAGCAGACAGGTAATGAAGCCACCGGAAGTAAGCGGCTTGTCCCGGAAGTGAGAGCTTGACAGGCTTTTCAACTCTTCCGAGTGCTGTTTCGAACAGCGTTCAGGGCGCTAGGTTTTTCTTGTCATCCCAAGAGAGCCTGCTTGCTGCGGAGTAACAGTGCATGCGGACCCGAGAAGTCTCCTGGGAAGCCTTTCGATGTGAAAATTTTGAGATTCTAGTTTGTCAAGTGTGCGTATGTCACACGTTTAAATGCCTCATTCTTGGGATTCAATCCAGAACGGGAGTATTAAAACCCAGTCAAAGACACAAAAAAGCATGAACCAAAATATCGACTGAATGAACTAGGCAGCCCAGCGCACGGCCGACTTCCGGGACACGCATCGAACTTCCGGTGGCTTCACTTGCGCCAGGCTCGGAGAGCAGCTAAGCGCCGTCCAGCCCCCTATAGTAGAGATCAGTGCTTCGTTCCCGTCTTTTACGTTTCTGTCTTGTGTGGGGAAGCGGCACACTCTCGTGGTGATAGCCAGCAACTAACGATTGAGCAGGCCTTATTAGTATAAAGGAGGCTATGGTACCATCTAGGCAATGCACATACTGGAGTCCGCTTATCTTCGCCCGAACAACAAAAGTTGCAGCACGACTGGTGAGCTACGTATAGTCAAGTCAATGGACCTGTAAGTAGAACTATAACATTTTCAAAAGCACAGTTATTATATTTTTTGTTAGTATGGATTCGTATTCATGACGCATAAATCACAGTGGTCTACCGAGGACTTGAGCGAAGAATGAAAACACCACACAACAAATTGCAGTCTTCGACGCTGACCATGGTGGTACCAAGTGAAACCGCTATTATCGCTGTCACTTGACAGATGCTTACTTTTCGGTGGAGCGTTTTTCCGTCCTCGTGAACCGTCGAGCCAAGACCGCCTAGAATAGTCAAAACCGGTGCACTGACATTCTGACGTCATCGCAGTGAGATCGAGCGCAGACACTGATTGGACACGGCCGTTGCGTCAGCATTCGGCTGAAAGTCGTGTCCAATCGATCTGTCGGAGGACACTCGGTGGCGCTCTCGGGCCCAATTGCTGAGCAGGCGCCTTCCGAGTGTGATCAGGTTGCGTAGAGGTGAAGGACCTTGTTCACAGGCTTTCATTACTCTGTACTCCTTTTCACTTTTCAAGTTCAACCGCAGACGACGCTACGAATCGATAGAGTCAATCGAGCAGCAACAAATGTGCATCGTCATGGCGCGCGTCGTTTGTGCACGTTTAGTGAAACGGAGTGTAGGTGATGTTGACCGAGCCCCTTCCATAGATGGCAGTTACTGGATACCTGAGTGCTTCGCAGAAACGTTGGCGCGCATGCATTGTCAGGGTATACTGCCCACCCAATTAGACTGTTGCCGTAATCGAATCATCTAAATCTACAGATTAGATATAAAAATCCAGGTTGCCAAACGTGGTTACGGAGCATCAAAGTACATCGAGAGACATTTGTAGGAAAGCAGTGCTGTCGCATCAGTGACGAACTCTGTAGTAAGGCAGCGCAAAAACGCAGCATCTTTTTTGCAGCATTGAGGCTAGGAGAAAACTAATATTACGTTATGATTTTTTCTGACTCTTTATTGTCTGAATATAAATTCAAGATATAGAATAGGATGTACACAACCAAAATTTCAAATCATCGAGCAAGTAAAGGTGACAACTGTCTCACTTTGTACATATCTTGCATCACAACTTTTACTAAACTCCAGCCTGGATGTCCCTAACGCCCAAAAACGTGACTACGCAACGTGGTCCTCGTAAACACGCCTATACCAACACGATGATTAATCGTCGCGGAGACAGCCGCGTACCGTCCTGAATCTCTAATTTGGATCAAGTTCCGCTTCCGACACACCAAACAACTTGCAGGCCAAGGGCGGGTCACCTCGTCCTTCTTCCTCACTCTTCCCCCACGCCAGATTCATTTTCCGGGCAATTTACAGAAACCTCCGCATCGTCTTGCTCGGGAAACACTGCGACTGACATGGCCATTAATCAACGTCGACGTGCCACACGACGGCCTGCGGATCCCCATGTGGCGGGTTCGAATCCCGGCCGAGGTGCCCGCAATCTGACAAAGGCTCATTGCGGAGAAGGCGCCGTGTAACCGAGCTTTCGGTTGCACGTCAAAAGATCCCCAGGTGTTCCAAATTAATCCTCAGTCCTCCACTGGGGCGTGCCAGATGCCCGTCGTTGGTTTGGCACGTAAAACCCCAAATTTGATTTGACGTGCCACGCGAGGAATCGGCGGCAGAGTCGACGAAACGTCAGCTCCACTCGCCTAACAAACGAGAAATGGAAGCGGACTGCATCCGTCTCATGGAAAAATAGCGTCGCTTTGCAACTAAGTCAAACTGGCCCAACTGTGTGTGTGTGTGTGTGTGTGTGTGTGTGTGTGTGTGTGTGTGTGTGTGTGTGTGTGTGTGTGCGTGTGTGTGTGCGTGTGTGTGCGTGTGTGCGTGCGTGTGTGCGTGTGTGTGTGCGTGTGTGCGTGTGTGTGTGTGTGTGTGTGTGTGTGTGTGTGCGTGCGTGCGTGCGTGCGTGTGTGTGTGTGTGTGTGTGTGTGTGTGTGTGTGTGTGTGTGTGTGTGTGTGTGCGTGCGTGCGTGTGCGTGTGCGTGTGCGTGTGTGTGTGTGTGTGTGTGCGTGCTGTGTGCGTGCGTGTGTGCGTGCTGTGCGTGTGTGTGTGTGTGTTCGTTCCGGCTTGAGCTTAACTCTTAACCTTGGGAGTGTCGTCAGGCTTTGGTCTATTTCGTCTGACTTCTCTTTGTCCCGGCTTAGGTGCATTCCTTTTCCTTGTGTCAACCTAGAGGAAGCATTGTGTCTCGAGATCCGTTGTTAACATTGCCACTGCAATGATTCTTTTTGAATGCGTCGGATCCTTTAAAGCACAAATGCGAAAGTCTGCGGCTGTCGCTTTTTTCTTTGTAACAGTTTGCTTCATTCGCATGCGACGCATACAACGTGAATTATGATGAAGCTTTAAGATGGCAGTGTGCCTTATTCTGCTTAGCCAGTTTTTCAAATGTTGACACTGCGCGTTGCGTAAACAGCAAATATACAACGTTACGAAAAAAACTTTATTTTTGTTAGCAGGACAACTAAGACTTTTCTGCCGTTTTTGTCTGGTCTGTGATGAAATTCACGCTATATATACTTTTAGTTGGACTCAACAGTGGCTGTCGTAACACGTCAGTCAGTTCTCTGGTTCTTTGATGTAAGTGGCCAGTGTTTTTTAATAATTTTAAGGTGTTCACTACTTCAAAACTCGTGAATAGATTTCAATTCCGCCTTCTACCTTGTCACCATTTTCTGGGGCCAGAAAGCGATGAAGCAGTATCTAAGGTTTTTGTTAAAGAGTCCTACCCAAAGTTGCAATGTTGCGCTCATTTGGAATCGAATTGCTCACACATTGCATACAAAACGGGCTTCTTTTTTTTCTCTCTCATTGAGATGCGAAAGAGCAGAAAAATATTTGCAGATAAACTCAAGACGGTTTTCCAAATTGCCCGTAAATAGTCTTATTTCTTTTTTCTTCTGAGCAGCCTGATGATACCGCATTAAGAATAAAATATTGTGTAACTCTCCAGGCTACACTCCTCCCCGCTACACCAGCTCACGTATACAAACGTGTAAACACTTAAGTTTTGTTTGTTGTGTATGAGTGCTCCTCGAGGAAAGTAAGCGCTACAGAAAGTGTGTTTCACCCGGGAGAAAAAAGCAAATGCAAATATTTAAACAAAGCAGGCAAGATATATTGGCAGTTACCTCAGAATCAGATACCACTGCTTTAAGTGAATACATAAGCTGCCTAAATAGTAACTATCATATTTATTTAAACATTTGAAACACGCAAGGATAATCCCCAATTGATTAGGTATTGTATTCATTATTTCCATACTTAATAAAACTTTGAAATGCAATATCTCGGGGAACTCCCATGACGACGAGCAACGCAAGAATTCCACTAACGTTTGAGCTTCCGTTCACTAATGACATCCCGTTCAAAACACAGAAAATATACCTAGTCAAAAAATAGAAGAAAACGAACCTCATGCGGGTTAGAACTCTCTTTGTTTCACTGCCCCTTTCCTACTCTCTACTGATTCCTTATTTCTTACTGGGTTCTTAAAGTAGCTATTCGATCCCATACTAAGAAATCATCACATCGTTAGTTGATGTCACTAACAACCACCTACCCACTCGCATAACAAAAAAATCAAAAATAAAATCGCGTGTTTTTTTTTTTTTTTTTTTTGCTGCGTATACAACGGCTATGTCGCAACAGACGTAAGGACAGGATCGATAAAGGACGAAAAAACGATAACAAGGCAGTACCCCTAAAGCCGTCCGTCAATACACCACAAACTACCAGACACAAACGCGTGCACGTGTCAAAAGGAGAGGGAAGGATATTCTTTCCGTTCGATCCTGCAGCACTACAGCGTAAGCTGTTGTGCCACCGAGGTTTGCCTGAAAAGCGTATCCTGCCTCTAGAAGGAGAGGAAAGGCGACTCCAGAACACGAACTGCTCAGGGAGTCGTATCGCCACATAGGGAAGAAGAAGGCGAAGAGGGCGAGACGGAGAGATGAGAGATAGAGAGAGAGAGAGAGATAAAACGGGAGACGAGAATTCTTCGATCCTCGATTTATCGAACGGTCGGGGCTAAGGAAAGCAGCCCCGGTTGGGTACGTATGCAAGTCGTGTTGCGTGCAGCTCGGCGTTTTCGGGGCACCAGATTGCCGATGGAGGAAACGGAACGCATGCCTGTGAAAGCGCGTGATTGCGTTAGAAAGCAAAAAAAGCGTTTAATTATTTTTATCGATGTCTTTTTCTATATTAGATTTGGAATTATTTATAGAATGCAATAGTCAAGGTAGCGACTGCATTTATCTCTTTTGTGTGCCGGCTTGTTGACAAATGAGCGTGGATTGCCGGAGTTTGGTGTCTGATATTGTTTTTGTGTTGTTGGATGAAACAAGACAAAAAGGCACCTAAAACGATTCTGATAGAAACTTTGAGCAAGGTCCACAATAGCTCGTAAACGTTTTTGTTGGTCCTCGATGCGAGCGAGCGAGCAAGCGTGTGCATCTGTTTTGAGTGACAACTATACTTTCGAAAAAAATGTTTTTATTTTATTTATCTGGAGGGGGAAGGTGAATTGCATAAATTTTAAGGAGTTTTTGTATCTTGTTCTTCAACTTACCCTATACGAAACTAAATGAAATTACTACCTATGACTTTACGATAATATTTGCCTCATTCCTCTATCCACACCATCGTCAAATATAGTTAGGCTTGTGCCGGGTAATTGTTTGTCCGCCTTGTTTGTTTCCCCGAGTGACTGCCGACAATACTTGGAAATCCCAAAGTTCACGGCTATGTCCAGACGTGTGCCCGTTACTTGAAAAATGTAATGGATTACAATTACAAATTACCGAGCCTCCAATGTAATGGATTACCGTTACAAATTATACTTTCGCTGAAAACTAACCTATTACTTTAACAAGATGTAAAGTTGGGCGAGTTGGTTGTTGGTCATATTGAATGGGTTGAAACAGCGCAAAAAGGCGAAGGACCAGTAAAAGGAAACACACAGACACAGCGGTGACTTACAACTGAATTTTTACTTCTGCGCCATTCAGCAAGTAAACTGGAAACGAGATAAACATACAAGCAATCGACCCGATAACACGTCATCTTCCCATCAAGCCGACACGTGGCTACACGTATTTACCCACCTTTCTGATAAAATTCATCTCATCATTACCCAATGCAAGTGACGGAATGGAACACTTATGCACATGCCTGCGTCATGGTTGGCTTCGTTACAAATTACTATTTGTTACTTTTTCCGTACACTTCTCAAGAAAAAAAAAAACAATTTCGCCGTTTTCAAGAATGTTCTGCAACACTACTTTCCTTATATTATGCGCAAGAATAGAAAAACACGATGAAAGGCGACGGAAAGAGGCAGAGCTCACTCGGCGTGGACTTCTTGATCTTTGTTTTTCGCATATTTGTATATGCCTTGCACGTTTTTCTAGTGGTTCTAGTGACCGGTCATACAAAAGATCGTGTTTTATTTTCGCTAAATTTCCTCTTAGAGATTTTTTTTAACCTGCTATCTTTATGCTGCTGAATTGCCTGCTCATATATTGCTCCAGCTTCTGTATTACCGTATTTACTCGAGTAATGGCCGCACTATTTGTGAACAAGGCCCTTGCGTCTGCTTTCCCGCAGAACACATATACAGCCAATCATCGCGTTGCGCATAAATAACATAGCGAATAAGTAGATCGAGAACACGAGTCTCCATACAAATGCAATCTTCACAGATGGTATCCTCGCGCGAAGACGTTATCTCTGTCCTGTAAACAGCTGTAATCATGCTGCCGATCGCGGTGATTAGCAAGCCGCATGCTCCGCGGAAAAGCGAACCCTCAGGTTTTATTCATAAACAGTGCGGCTATTATTCTAAGTAAATACGGTAGGCTCATATTTTTAAAAAAGCAACGAGTAATAAAGTAATCCGTTACCAATATTTGTAACGAAATTACATTACAAATTACTACCGCAAAAAAGTAACGTAGCAATTACAAAACTACTTATAAAAGTAAGGGATTACTTCACGAGTCTACCTATGTCGACATGAAGCGAGAGTCCATTGCTTGACCCATTTCAGCTGCGGCGTAGGTAACCGGACATGCAACCTGTTACACGTTCCGTTATTCACAACCTGAAACATCTCTTCATTCTTCTCGAAGGTATCGCTCTCGACTTGTTGTATGTAATATTTACAAAAAAAGTATATTTAGGTGACGCGTAAAATACAGGATTCCAATTGTGCCAAAAGAAAAAACTTGTGCTCCACAACTCCAATTACAGAAAGCTGAACTACTGCCTAAAATGTTGAGAGCATGCGCTACTCAAAACTGTATTTAGATTTACATTTTTCTATTGTCCGTTTTTTTTTTAAAGTTTAGATGAAAAATATAAACATTCATATTCGCCCATCGGACAAAAACTCCCAAGCTTCGGACAGTGCGGCGTTTAGTTTCGCCAGAGTTTTGTATCCTAACATCGCAAAAATCTCATATACGTTTGTTTTAACCACGGGTACCAGGCTCAACCTTCCTGAGACCCTTCGTAACCAGGTTTAATTTGCTTGAGCACTTCAGTGGTCCCAGCAGGGAGAGCGCCCTCGTGACACCACGTATCACTAACCCCAGCAAACGCTGTCATGGGATTTATTGGAACAGGCACACCCAGTCGACGTACATTGTGTCAGAGATGCAATATGTCGCTAGCGCCAACGATAAAAAGAAAAAGTGGTCAGGTGTTTCGAAGAACCTCCAATACAAACAAGCTACAGTGAAAAATAAAGGAGTTTTCTCGTCCACATTCCTGTCTTCGACGACAGATATTAGGTAAGCGTCGAGAGTGCAGCACGGAAAACAGAGTTCGTTCAGCGTCGCCAAAGGTTCGGGTAATGGCTCGGGTTCAATCAAAGATGAGAATAGCCGAACTCTAACAGTGTCTGAAGCTCAGCCGATGCTCTATGCTTTGCCGACCCCATCGCATCACTATGCAGAACACCGACGGTGTTTAATTAGCGTCAGATCACGTGGCCGTTTGTTCTAATTGCGAGTTGAGGGGGGGGGGAGATGTTTCTTTATTTTTTCTGCGTCTGCCATTGCGCGGAGAGGAAAACTAATGGGTGCTTTGGCAAGATATCAACGTCAGGGATATTTGTTCTTAGCGGTATTTACTGAAAGTACAAAAATTATTCAACGACGCATTTTACATGTACACATTATTGAGGCACACAAACGTGTTTTCCTTGTTGCTAAACTGCCTCAGAAAGTTGCCCCCGAGAATAGAAGCAGTAAAGGGACTAAATGTGACTTATTATTTCGACGTTACATAGAAGTACATGTGTGTATGGAAGGGACACCTGAAAAGAAAGACCCCAGTTTCCCCAGAGGGACAGCCGAACGTTGGCAGCCGCTTCACAGGAGTGTCGTTCACAAGTTCGTCCCCAAACTTCGATCACCTGCGTATTTTGTTTAAACTTCACAGTTTCTGGGTGCAAAATAAAAGCAATCTAGGATTACTGTTAACAAGTGACACAAATATAATTGTCGAATTAGAACCCCCACACGGATATAAAGTCCCTCAGGAATAAAAAAATGACCGCATCTCCACGTGGTGAATGATGTTGATTGGGGCGAAGCTCTGGTGGTGCTGATGATACTGATTTTATTGTTCATAGGTAGTGCTGATGGTGCTGATTTTTTTTATCGCTCATAGGTAGTGCTGAGTTCCGGGTTGCGTTTCGACTTCATTATTACTGCTTTATGGTCGGTGAAATGCAGAGCCAGTGGTTCTTCTAGCGGATCAGCTTGGATCCGCTAGAAGCCGTGGAACGCATCTCCACCGCTTAAGTCAACGGTCCATGTCAGAAAGAGAATGTGTGGTATGGAACGTGGTTATATACGCATTTGAGCATTTGACCGCAGCGCCCTCTCGTCTATAAACGTTGAGCCAATGCATGCAAAGTTTAACGCGATTATATACGCATTTGACCGCAGCGCCCTCTCCTGTATAGACGTTGAGCGGCTACATGCAACGTTTCATCCATGACAGAAACCCCAGCTCTTGAGTTACTACCACATCTCAGAGCCCCCTACTCGTCCCGCAGTCGTGGCCGAGTGGTTAAGGCGATGGACTAGAAATCCATTGGGGTCTCCCCGCACAGGTTCGAATCCTGTCGACTGCGCAAACATTTTTTTCTTTTTATGTGAGCACGGACGCCGGACGGACGGACGACGACGGACGGACGGACAAGGCTAGAAACCAGGGGCTTCGCCCCTAAAAAGTATTCTCTGGAGGAGCAACGAAGAAAGAACAAGGGGGAGGGAGGTAACTTCTCAAACATATAAAAGTCTGTTATTGCGTTTTCTATGTGATGAACAGAAATTGTATGTGTCTGTGGGCCACATTTAAACAAAGTACACAGGGGCGCGTGGAGGATCTATGACGATTACCCACACAAACCTTCAGAAAGTGACCAATTATGTAGCTGCCATGTCAAGTAGAGCACGAAATACTACTTTGCACTATTTAACAATCAATATCAATTGGCAAGGGTGATGCTTATTTGCAAATTGATGTGACCGGCATCTTGCCAGGAACAAACCTCAAGAGCCAGGCTATGCCAGCTTATCCCCTATAAGAAAATGTTTGCTTGCAATCGCGCTATTTTAGGTCAGATTCGATCTGAGTACGAAGGTGTGTAAAGATTAGAGTGAACAATTTTGATCACTCCTTTTTGCATGATCCTTCGCCTGCATCACGGTGCTGAGTGTAAACAATATTGATTAGGAAAACAAGCGTTCTGATTGTCGGTCAGTGTTTCTATAAAAGGTAGACTGAAAGGGCTTCTCCTAAACCTTTCGTTACATTTTGAAAATATTACTACTTTTAGCTGAGTTTCGTCGTCATCATCTATATCAGAGGTCTCAAACACGCGTCCCGCGGGCCGCATGTGGCCAGCGACTCGCTGGGACGCGGCCCTCAAGAATCAAGCGGCCTGCGAACCTTTTTTCCCATGTCTCAAAAGCGGCGCTACATGCGTCATAAGTAAGTCCTCTATCGCAAGTCGATTTGCGCTTAAAACGTAGCTCTGCACTTACAACGTGTTCACGTAATTTTATCTACTTCATTTCTTTTGGACACAGAATTGTTTTGCCTTAAGTTTTGCCTTTGAGCTCTTCCTGATGATAATCACCTGTACAACAACCACACTACTATGCTACAAGCGCGAGCTCTTTAGGACGCACCTCGGCTGCAGGAACTCTTGCTCAGTAGAAGAAACTTCAAAAGATAAAGCTATGAGCTTGGGTTCTTAGGAATCTAAAAACACAATTAAACATTACAGGAGGATGCTTAAGCTTCGTCTTTAAGAGTGGAACGTAATAGCTATACATATAAACCCCATCTCGTTCCAAAGCCGTGCAACTTGTCTGCGTGGCCTGTGTAATCGCGCGACCTGCAGAGAGGCCAACACGCTTTTAAGAGGTGTTTGTGTGTGTGTTGTGTGTGTGTGCGTGCGTGCGTGCGTGCGTGCGCGCGTGCGCGTGCGTGCTGTGTTCGTGCTTTGTTACCCATGTCAAAATTAGCAATGAAAAACAAAAGGGTCTGCGTGGCCATGTGGAAGCGTGTCTGGCTCGCAACCGAAGGGTCGTGGGTTCGTATCCCGCCTCCACCTAAAATTCTCCAAATTTTTTCGTTAGGGCAAATGAATTACTTTATACATAAATATAGCTCTGTTACGTCACGGCGCTGTGGTTGCGCGTCGGGCGCACTCCCGGTCTGGGGCTGCGGGCGGAAGTCACCATGCGGGACGTGCATTCCTGCGTTGTCTTTGAAGAAACCGGACAGAAACCTGCCTTTCCGTCAAAACGCCGCGACTAGGACTCTGCCAAAAGAGTTGGGAAAGGTTTGAAGGTCAGTTTTCATGTTTTCTGCCTGCTCGGTTCGTCCGAGAACGTGGATAGGGGCCATCAAAAAGGAAAATCAGACGCCACCGGATCACGACTGCTTGTGCGGGAAGCACTTTGGGTTGAATTTCTGGATACTTGTGGTCGTCAGATTTATTTGTTTTGTTCCAACATGAACGCGGGAAAACCGCAAAGTTGTACGGACCACCCGCGGACTACGTTCAGTGCGTCTTCAAGTTCAAACGGCCACTTGATCGTTCGAACTGTCGTCTACTCTCAAATGTTTCTGCTTGTTGTCGTCTGCTCGCTCAGACGACAACGGCCCGCAGACCAAGCGTCCGGCCATTGCTATAAAAAGTAAGTGCAGGATCCAAAACACTTCTAAGTTTGAAGGTTGGTTGGAATAAACAGGGGCTCGGTGGAAACAGTACCTACAAACATATGTTGATAATTGTTACCAGTGGCATCACCGATATGTTATGCCTGATTAACTTCGTCCGATACTGCTTGCGGTTTTCAGTATCGATGTCGACCATCTCAGCTACGTTCCACGCTTTCGCAGCCCGAGCAACGTCATGACTGAAAATAGCGAGCAGAATCTCGTCATGCGAATCAGGCTTTAGCGTCCATTCTGCGGCGTCCACACGGAATGAATCGCCGCATGTCACATTATTCACGCGAAGTTTTGCGGTGTAACGAGCCTCGTTGATTTCGCTGAGGCCACTGCAGTAGTCAGACATTGTCAGGAAGACGTAGAATCAACTATTCCAACGCGAAAAAGATCCCGCGGGGACTCACACCGACGCCGACAACATCGCATTTCAATGGTTTGTTTATGGACGACGGTGAGCTTTTTCCCACACTCCATCGCGCATGCGCGGCGCCGGTGGCGTCCTTAGGGGTGTTCCAGTTTGTTTGTAAACATGAGTTGGTCTCTCTATAAAGTGAAACTAGTTGAGACATGTAGCAACCTTTAATTTGCATTACATGTCACGTTTTAATCACTTTCATTCCATGCGTGACCTCACGTTTCACGTGAACGTTGTGGGTTGTTTGAAATTCACGCGCGAGGTCTTAATTTTCGACGCGTTGTGCGGCAAGCGCGGTGGCGGATCTATTTGCGCTCACAGGCGGCGCAGGTTCAGGTTCTGCTGTGCCCTGCCTCCTATATCATGTTACCGCCAAGGCAGTAGGCTGAAATGTTTGCAAAGTCGCTCCTGTTGCTTCCTTTACGTCGCGTAGACGGAGACGCTATACGCCGGCTGTTGAAACAGGTACCGCGAAGCATGTTACAAGGTGGCGCACCTCGATCGCTCCGGCCCATGGGCATTTTTGAGTCGGTTGTACGAAAATGTATTTGGAATGTTCCCTTCAAAACTACTGTCCACCTCCGTGCTGTCAATTTGTCCTTTCCTGACCACCACGTAGCATTTTTACGCTTTTTAATAATAATGAAATTGTGAAGAATGGGTATGTGCACGCCCATTTATGGCAACCGCGTTAGCGTGAATTTGACCATATTTCTCGCTTTATAACTTAAAAGCCACACAAATATTGCATTATGTTTTTGCAGATTCTGTTAGTACATATTATAAATGTTAATTTTGGAGAGTTTAAAGAAAATGAAAGATGGCCTTTTTTTAATGATTTTCAAAATAATGCGTTTTAGTTAACTGCCCCTGTGTGAGCAATTCTTGTAAATTTCTCCCACTAATTAGGACCACGATATTTCATGCCCAGATGATCTATATAACAGGGCAACACACTGGCAAACGTTTAAGACCTTAGCCTTTATAGATACGGAGAAACAAAATCGTTAATCCAGAGTGTTATTGCGCAATATGCCGTGTTTGCGATTTTTTTTCTCAAAATAACAACCCTAATACTCGGTGATTAATACATTTTGTCAATCCTTCCTATCCTTAATTTGTCAGTAAATATTTCTAGACCTGTAGCCAGAACAGTGTTTTCTGGGAAGCCGCCCGAAATGTCAACATCGCGCGATACGCAAAGCGCGCTGCGCTGGACCTCTACCTTTCTAGGGTGGCTATCTGGCCCCTGCAGCCGAATGAGTTTGAGACTCCTGATATATATTGTGAAACGTATTTCGAAAAACTGTATTTCACTATAAATATATGGTGACGAGGGGCCCATTCTACGATTTTACGCACTGTCATTAATTCCTTAGGTCAAGAGCAACTACGATTCAACTTTTAATACTGCGACACAAAGTTGTACCAGTCACGGGTATTTTAGGCGACCCACCTCACTCCTTGACAACCTTTCAATTCACGTAAAATATATGTGACCGAGTTAAACAAATGGATGTTGAGTAGTATAAACACGACGTTTTGTAGGTCAGTCTAGATTTTCTTTTACTGCTGTGTCAAAATTAAATAACGCAATTTCTTATTTTTGGTAACTGATAATAAAAGTAGATTATACGAACCTTAAAAGCTATATGTTACTCGTTTCACGGCAGAAATAGTGCCTATTGCCAAAACAACGCGTAAATGTATTCTAATTTAGCGGTTCAAACCTGTTCGATCCGATCTGAACCGTTATCTTTGCTCCCCGGAACTGAACCGGAGCTTAACCGAAAGCCGTGAACCCGAACCTGAACCGAACCGATAAAATATTTCGGTTCGACACCCTGTTTCTTCGTCTTTATGTTTTGAACTTTCATGCTTTTTGTCATTCTTTCTTTTATATATTTTTACTGTAATGATATCGAATTATCGGACACATGTACGAATTTGCTTGTTGTTTACCGGGATTACATTTGGGTCACGTGTTTGACGTTAGAGGAAACGCTACGCAGAAATTCCTGGGTCCCAAACAAAATCAAAAGTATGTTCGATCGGCAAGTTTATTATTCTGCCTTGTATCGAATCGCGTTGGATACTAATAATTTAAAAGAGAGCACCGATGTTGTATACAAAAGATGATCGATCATCAGGGCAGAAAGCACCGGCAACAACATCGAAACCCTGCTCTGCCATTTCATATTTATAGAAGCCGACGTTTGAAGTAGCTAGTCAAGATTAATGACAACAACAGACAATATTTTCTCTTAATTTATTCATAATGGCTCATTTGAAAACTTCGAGGAGGGTCTGCCTAAACAATAAATGGCTACCACCAACAATTAATAATTAATAATTTACATTATTATAATTATAAAATTTTTGCACAGGAAGTTTAAAAAAAGTGGTCTTCCAAAGTGGGAAGTGGAATTTAAAATTTGCAGAAAGCGATGTAAGAAAAGTTTAAGCCGTGATCGCCAGGCGCATTGTGACTCGGTAGATTCAGATCTTGTTAAAAATCCCAAGAAATTTTGGAGGTAGGCTGAATCGCGCTAGGGAAGATTATTGAGTCCGAAATCGTCTTGAATCTGCATAACGGCAGTGCGAAGTGCATGTCTGAGTTGTCTGCGGATCACTTTGTGTCAGTCTACAATAATAATAATAACTGCTTCTCAACTATATTGTCTCACTCGAACGGATTTGGTGACTCATTAGGTTCTGTAGTTGTCGATAAGCATTGTGTTAGGTTATGTATTAAGAAAATAAAACCCACATTGTCTACAGGTCATGACGGGATACCCGCTGCAATTGTTAAGGGTTATCATGAATTACTTACGCCTATACTGTGCACAATTTTCAATAACTCCTTGACGTCAGGAATATTCCCTGATGACTGGAAACTGTCAGTGGTTGTTCCGGTCCTGAAATCTGGAAATAGTGGTGATGTTTTTAGTTACAAACCGATTTAATTTCTTTCTTATTTTTCCAAACTTTTTGAAATGGTAATCTATCAATTCCTCTCCTTCAAGTTTCGTAGTATAGTCATTCCTAATCAGCATGGGTTCATATCAGGCCGATCGACATCCACCAATCTCGCATTTTTTACATCTGCTGCTTCTAAAGTAGTTTGTAATAGAGGTCAGCTTGACGTTTTTTTATTTCGACCTTAGTAAGGCATTCCACGTAGTCAACCACAACATCCTGGTATACAAGCTTTCCTCGTACGGAGTATGTGGTCAGAACTTCAGCTTGGGCGAGATGGTTATTCATGATACTGCTTCACAGCGCACAAGTTCAGACACACTAAAAAATAATTTCACGCACACAATCGAAGAACACTAAGGAAGAACTCTCACGCAGCGCTGACTGACAACTCGAGTATATTATGCATCATCTTTATCTTCCTTCACTCCGATGCAAATGGAAGTGAACCCGAACAACCCGAGGAACGTATGAAAAAAAGAAAAAAGAAAAGAAAAGAAAATGGAATAAAAACAAAATATAGAAGGAAGAAACAATTATGAATTCCCTGTACAGCGGACGTTGCTACTGTGCTTATTCTAAATAGTTTGACTCTTTTTCCGTTAAGGCTAGCGATGGAGTACTAACGCATATTCTATGAAAAAACGGTTAAAGTACAGGCGAGCTGGTGGATATTTACCATGTTGGAACTTAACCCGAGACTGGGGTAGAAACAGAAACTTTCTGTTTCTACCCCAGTCTCGGGTTAAATTCCAACATGGCATATTCTATCTAGCCTTACAATGTAAGCGGTTTCTATAATTTTTCGCTTCAGTTTGTTCCTGCTCCGTCCCAGTATGGTGCATTTGCCCAGGAGGGGAGAACATCCACACTCTCTGCAGTGGATGCCTAAATGACCCGAGTTGGCGTTTATGGCGTTTGGTGTTGTTAGAGGCGGGGTTTGAGCCGCACGTCCGGGAGCTTCCTGGCTCGTGACGACGACCATTCCCCGAAGTGAAGAACCCAGGGGTCCAGTGGAGGTGGGAGAATTGGTAACGTAACGAACGGTTTAATTACATGGTTGCGATACAGTCGTCAAATCCGAGAGAACTCCAGAGCAGCCTCGCGCTCCGCCTTATATAGGGTCCGTTTTCTCCCTCACTCCCCGCCAGGGCAGCAGGTGCGCAGCAGCAACCCGCCGTCAAGTGCGTCGTAGCAAAGTCCGCCGCGTCGTAGCCAGAAGTGCGTCGTAGCCATGGTCCTCCGCAATTAGGTCATGCCTCTCTCCCTTTCCTGAGCGCGCCAAGCCCCACGCACGCACACACGTCCCGTTGACGTCACAGACTCGTTGAGACCTGTCTCCGCAGTTAGGCCCGGCCTCTCTCCCCTTCCGGAGCGCACCAAGCCGCACGCACGCACACACGTCCCGTTGACGTCACGGGCGCGTCGAGACCTGTCTCCGCAGGCGCAGACACGTAGGCGCCGGCTCCGTACTCCTCGAGACTCGTTTCGCGTAGGCCCCGTCCAGCAGGCGACGTTCCCGGACAGATCATGACTCGTTTCCGCCGCGTTGAAACTCGGAAGAAGGTCGCCGAAGGTTCCATTCTTAACAGCCCCTCCGGGGCCAGGGAAACCTCGAAAGGCCGGTGGTACGATCGCTGGCCTGAAGAGGTGGGCTTGGAGTAGGCCTTGAGAAGACGCTGCAAGCACCCAACAAACTCCCAAACCTCTCACAACGGAGGCATTAGCGGAAACGTCCCACACAACACCACGCCACACAGCAGCCAAACGCTCGGAATTCGCCAGAGACCCGCCAGACGGGATTACGGATTACCATAATTTGCCCAAAACAATGCAAATTGACCCGCTGTCGCCAAAACAAAACTCATTTTTCCAACGAGGTCACAATGAACAAAATACAAAAGACAAAAACTATTCGCAATTTGTGAGGTCTTTTTGGGATTTTAACGAAGTGCCCCCACTTTGATCCTCATTCCCGTGGATGACGAAGACCTCTGAGATCGTCCCTACCGTTTTTGGTGAAATCAGAAAAATCTGCTCAACCCATCGGCATTGCCGTTAAATTTGCCTTTCCTTTTTCTTGCCCTGAAGTCGTAGTCATCGATTTTCACGTGATTTCTAGACGTGAAAATGCGGTCCTTATAGCGCCGATAAACCAATCCGCCTTTTTCATGCCCCGTCACATTGGTCCTAGCAATCTCCTGAGCTGTACAGCGAAACCCTGACACACTAGGGTCGCTCTTCTGCTCGACTGTCAAAGACACTCTGTCTACTCGTAGCAGAGGACCAAAGTTACGTGACGCCGGAGCTACGAGAGATCTTTCACTGATCCCGTCTTCCTCCGCCTTTTTCGCCGGTTCGTTGGGACGGCGTACACTTTCTAGTGCTACGAGGTCCGGCTGTTCTACAACCTGGTCCCTCTCATCCCGTTTCTCTGCCTCGAGCTCTGGGAGTGCCTGCTCCCCGACAGCTGCCTCGGGCTCTGGATCACTCGTCAACAAAGGGGCGAGCTGACGCGATTTGGACCTCGTACCTGACTGAACTAGTCCCTCTCCCAGTTGTTGACCCCTCTCGCGCAGCAGGAATTCTGACCGGTTAGAAAACAAATAAGGATACTCCAACGGGACTGTTTGCGAGACAGCCGCCTCTGTCACTAGCTCTCCGAACGGGCCAGTTATCCTTACCGTCGCCATAGGCAGACAGACACTGTGCTTTTCGAGCAGCTGCTTGATCCAAACTACCTTTCCAGTAAAATCGGATGTCGTTACATACGACGGATGAACAACGTCCATCGTCGCTGCACTGTCACGAAGCACCCTGCACGGCTTTCCGTTTACCTGGAGCTCGTGAAGATAGGGACGAAGGAGCTCCAGGTCCTCGTCACTACCGGTCACGGTCGAGAACACAACCCGCGGTTTCTTACATCTGGCCGCTGTGTGTCCCGGCTCCTGACAGTTGTAGCACAGGAACGGCTTCCTAGCCTCGAACTGCCCTGTTTGGCTTTTCCGCGCCTCGTCTCCGTTCGAGTGTTCTGCGCTCTTTTCTGGGACCTTTTGTCCTGCTTCGGGCTTCTCGGGCCCGTTTTCTCGCGAGCCGTTTCCCTGTCGGAAGGTCTTGCGCTGATCGCTCCGGCCGGGTTCGCTTTCCTCTCCGCTCAGCTTTCTACGCGTTGCGTACTCCTCGGCTAGCTCAGCGGCCCTTTCGACAGAGTCGACTCCTACCCTGTCCTGCACCCAGAGCTTGACTGACTGCGGAATGCTACGAAAGAACTGTTCGAGGCACACACACTCGACTACCTTGTCTCGGCTTTCGTACACTTCCTCGCTCTTCAACCATTCTATCAAATTGGTTTTAAGCCCGTAAGCGAATTCCGAGTAGCCCTCGCTGCTCTTTTTGGATGCGTTTCTAAACCTTTGACGGAACGCCTCGGCAGAAAGGCGGTACCGTTTCAAAAGGCTGGACTTCACCTTGTCGTAGTCGTCCGCGTCTCCAGCACTAAGGCGCGCGACAACCTCTGCAGCCTCACAGGGCAACAAAGTCAAAAGCCGTTGCGGCCACGTTTCTGGGGCGAAGCTCAACTTCTCACATGTCCTCTCAAAGTTCACTAAGAACAGGCCCACGTCTTCCCCAACTTTAAACGGCTGCATGAGCTTCTTCATTTGATACGACTCGGTCTCACTTGCTCGCACCGGAGTCCCAACTCTACTGTTCTGTGAGTTTAATCGCTGTTGTTCCATCTCTAACTCTAACCTTTTTAGCGCTGCTCGTTCCTCTCTCGCTGCAGTCTGCTCCCGTTCCTCTCTCGCCGCAGCCTGCGCTCGTTCCTCTCTCGCCGCAGCCTGCTCCCGTTCCTCTCTCGCTGCAGCCTGCTCTCGTTCTCTTCTCGTTCCTCTCTCGCTGCAGCCTGCTCTCGTTCCTCTCTCGCTGCAGCCTGCTCTCGTTCTCTTTCTCGTTCCTCTCTCGCTGCAGCCTGCTCCCGCTCTCGTTCCTCTCTCGCTGCAGCCTGCTCTCGTTCTCGTTCCTCTCTCGCTGCAGCCTCGCTCTTAGCGTTCAGAAGCAGTTCCCACGCAATTTTAATTTCCTCTGCTTCCGCGCTGTCTGAAATTGCTTTACTGATCTCAGATTTCTTCATCTTTTGCTCCACCTCCACACCCAATTCTTCACACAAACAGAATAAATCTGTTCTCAGTAACCTCATTAGATCCATGATCGCTGCTCTTTAGCTTTGGCTTTGTTCTAAAACTTGTCGCAAGGTTGTACACAAACCCAGCGCACGAGTCAAAACTTAAGGATTCCCAGCAGTTCAAAATTAATTACCCATAATCTGAAGCCTGGCGAATCTCAAAGCAAAGTCCAAACGCTCACCCGCAGATGTAGCACGATGTCGCATGGTCCGATCCCAACCGCTGCCAACCAGTTGTTAGAGGCGGGGTTTGATGCCGCACGTCCGGGAGCTTCCTGGCTCGTGACGACGACCATTCCCCGAAGTGAAGAACCCAGGGGTCCAGTGGAGGTGGGAGAATTGGTAACGTAACGAACGGTTTAATTACATGGTTGCGATACAGTCGTCAAATCCGAGAGAACTCCTGAGCAGCCTCGCGCTCCGCCTTATATAGGGTCCGTTTTCTCCTCACTCCCCGCCAGGGCAGCAGGTGCGCAGCAGCAACCCGCCGTCAAGTGCGTCGTAGCAAAGTCCGCCGCGTCGTAGCCAGAAGTGCGTCGTAGCCATGGTCCTCCGCAATTAGGTCATGCCTCTCTCCCTTTCCTGAGCGCGCCAAGCCCCACGCACGCACACACGTCCCGTTGACGTCACAGACTCGTTGAGACCTGTCTCCGCAGTTAGGCCCGGCCTCTCTCCCCTTCCGGAGCGCACCAAGCCGCACGCACGCACACACGTCCCGTTGACGTCACGGGCGCGTCGAGACCTGTCTCCGCAGGCGCAGACACGTAGGCGCCGGTTCCGTACTCCTCGAGACTCGTTTCGCGTAGGCCCCGTCCAGCAGGCGACGTTCCCGGACAGATCATGACTCGTTTCCGCCGCGTTGAAACTCGGAAGAAGGTCGCCGAAGGCTCCATTCCCAACAGTGTTGTGCTATCGATGTCGGTCATTTAGACAGCGACCAGTCTGTCCGATGTAACGCTTGCCACATGTGAGGGGGAAGGAATAGATGACTCTTTCATTGCAGGACACGAACTGGGTCTGGTGGTTTTTGACGCATCCAACTGGTCGACTAGATATCCCATTCACCTTCTTGCACAAACTAGCAAGTCTATTCGGCGCAGAGAATACAACGTCTACGTTGACTCTATTGGCCAGTTTCTTGAGCTTGTGGGACAGGTTGTGGATGTAGGGAACTAGTGACATGGGCCTTGTGGTGCGGTCTCTTGTCCTACGTGTGAAAGCTCCTTCCTGCTTAACCTCCCTGAGTAGGACTTCGGCCACTGAAGTTAATAAGGACGTGGGGTAGCCCGCTGAAATCAACCGAGAAATTTGCGTGCTGAAACTCATATGGACTGTGTGCTCGCAAGATTTTTTCAAGAGAGTTTTTTTAGGCAGAGTTTTACAATGCCTCTTTTAACAAGTTTAGAATGTGCTTAACTATGGTTGAGGAGTGGCTTCTTTGCTCGAGGTTCGTAGGACCAGCAGGTGCGACTGCTTTCGAAAAAGAGTCGAAGGTCTAAGAATCTTATAGATCTCTCAACCGGAAGTTCGTGGGTGAGTTTTAACGGGTGAAGGCTGTCTTGGAAGGTGGACAGAACACTGGCCACTAAGACGGGGAAGGTTCTATTGTTACTAGTCAAGTAAAATCAAGTAATCATCCACGTACCGAAACACACGCAATACTTTAGACTGGTCAAGGTTATGCTGCAATATAGGTTATGAGGTCATAACCTATATTGCTACCGCTCTTGAGGGCATAACCTCAAGACGGTCTTGAGGTTATGCCCTACCTCAAGACCGTCTTCCTTAGGTGCACAGGAAGAAAGCATTGAATCCTTTGGTGTCATAGCCTTTCAAAACGCGTCCGGTGTCTTCGTCAAGGGTTTCCTAGATTTAATAACCACCTACCTGAATTCTACTTTTGCCACCTGGGAAGGCTTAACTTACCTGCAGAAAACGGGAGTATGTATAGGGTCCCGTATTGCTCCCGTCCTCAGTGACCTATATCTGGCATTTCATAGCCGATTATTGCAGCATAACCTTGACCAGTCCAAAGTAGTGCGTGTGTTTCGGTACATAGATGATTACTTGATTTTACTTGAAAGTAAAATTCAGACTTGTACGTAATCCGTTACAAGTAACGAAATTACTTGTAATCCCTTACATTTATCAGTAATTTAGTAACAGAATAATTACATATTTTCTAGAGTAATTTTAAAGTACCTTTACATTTTTTACGTAACGGATTCCTTCTAATCCGATACATTTTTTCAGGACCCCCCCCATTCTAAAGCAAGGGTTGTTTTTACTTTGATAAAGTCGAGGCGCAGTGACACTGTCACGCGAATTAACCGGCGCAAAGGAGGCTTGGCACTCGTGAGTTCCGCAAAGCATTTTTTGCAATACCAAGCCCCTGAATCTATTTTTTGTAGACACTAACAACAATGTCTAAAAATCCAAATAAGCATTTTTTCAAAAAGATGGGGGGGGGACCAAGTTATGTCCGCTTTTTTAGTCCCTTTGTTTTTTCTGTGCGATCAAAACGGGGAAAGGAGGACAGGAAGTGATTTTGTGCCTCTTTGAGAAGCTCGAGGCGGTAAGTGAAGAGACAAGTATTAACAATGTCCTTCTCGGTTATAGTGACTACGGCCATTTTCATAATGTCACAACACGAGACAACGCTCCGTCTACCCTAAAATCTACTAAAAGAGATGTGATGATATGTGAAGGTGTTATATTGCATACGCATCCTCGTTCGTTGTTGCACACTTATCATCTTCTCTCAAAAATAGGATGTATTCCTCTCCTGTTTCTTTCACCCTTATCTGACCCTGTTTTAAAGCTACTTACTTTTTCGTGCTCTAACTTCTAGGGTTGGCCCACTTTATTTATGAATCTGCATCTCAGTCACCCTTTTTGTGAGTCAGCTTTTTGCGAGTATTCTCAGCAGATAGTCTTACAAGTAAAACATGAGGTGGCTGACGTGAGACTTGATATTCTGGGCTTGAGAGAGATGAAACTCGTGAATGGGGC
This sequence comes from Ixodes ricinus, assembly GCA_037355805.1. Lineage (NCBI taxonomy): Eukaryota > Metazoa > Arthropoda > Arachnida > Ixodida > Ixodidae > Ixodes > Ixodes ricinus. Next base: position 11,407 of record JAZHYW010009355.1, on the reverse strand, counting down.
CATGGTGCGGCTTAGCCTTCTGCCGTAGGCTACCCGTGGCATCAGCGGACGTCATCTGGAGAACACCGAGTAAACTGCAGTCAATTTGTGCTCCGTGCGTTTTTGAACGGCAGCAAGAAAGGTGCACATGGCAAACGTGCGTTTACATTTTCCTGTTTTAACCGATGTTCGAATTAAATGTTGTTATGGGTGCCCTGTTTTTTTTATTACTGGCATTTATATACTGGAAACTTTTTTGTTCACCAATGTCTCTACCGAGGCTTGACCTGTTCAGAACCAAAATGAAGAGTATCGAGCCAAACCTCATTTATTATTCAATTATAACCTTACTGTTACAATTGTGGTGCTTTTGCTATTGTTTGGCAATATATGCCGGTACAGTAAGATTGACATAAATCAATTTTTTAGTCTAGTTTTGGCTAAATGTATGATGACGTCTACAGCTTCGCGAATTCGACAATGGAGAATTTTAGTAGATCGGTCCGATGACTTTGATAACGATACCCAATACTCCTCCGCCGCCTTTTGCGCATGCGTCATATTGTTATCGGGGGCATCAGAGGTATCGCCAGTGCGATCTCACTAAAACTTTCGAATAAGAGGCAACGGCTATAACGAGGAAGCTTTGCTCTATATTCGAGGTAAATAGTACTTTCATTGTTTCGCTGCAAGAAGCTCAATGCAGAGCACAAAACATTCGTGAGGCACAATATGCCACTCCCATCCAGTGCCTCAGACCAAAGGGTGTTCAGCGTAGCAGTCGACATCTTCAGTAAAGAATAACGCAAATTGTCTGACGAGACTCTCGAGAGTCAGTTGTTGCTCCAAATACTCAAGGTCATCAAATGGAACAGGCTGCAACAATAAGAACTTGAACAACCGTCCTCCCTTTGTTTCTTAATTTAAGACAATATTGTTGGAAGTAACGCCACGAAAGTAACTGATTACTTTTTGGGGTAGCGGTCACTTACTTTTATGGGAGGGTAATTGTAATTGTAAAAATTACAATTTAGCCTCGAGTAATTGTAAATGTAATTCGTTACTATTTTTCAGTAACGTTTACAAGTCTGGGTAACATTAGAACGTCCCTGTCTTAGTGGCCAGTGTTCTGTCCACCTTCCAGGACTGCCTTCACCCGTTAAAACTCACCCACGAACTTCCGGTTGAGCGATCTATAAGATTCTTAGACCTTCGACTCTTTTTTGAAAGCAGTCACACCTGCTGGTCCTACGAACCTCGAGCAAAGAAGCCACTCCTCAACCATAGTTCCGCACATTCCAAGCTTGTTAAAAGAGGCATTGTAAAACTCTGCCTAAAAAACTCTCTTGAAAAATCTTGCAAGCACACAGTCCATATGAGTTTCAACACGCAAATTTCTCGGTTGATTTCAGCGGGCTACCCCACGTCTTTATTAACTTCAGTGGCCGAAGTCCTACTCAGGGAGGTTAAGCAGGAAGGAGCTTTTACACGCAGAACAAGAGACCGCACCACAAGGCCTGTCATAGTTCCCTACATCCACAACCTGTCCCACAAGCTCAAGAAACTGGCCAATAGAGTCAACGTAGACGTTGTATTCTCCGCGCCGAATAGACTTGCTAGCTTGTGCAAGAAGGTGAATGGGACATCTAGTCGACCAGTTGGATGCATCAAAAACCACCAGACCAAGTTCGTGTCCTGCAATGAAGGAGTCATCTATTCCTTCCCCCTCACATGTGGCAAGCGTTACATCGGACAGACGGGTCGCTGTCTAAATGACCGACTTCGAGAGCATAACAACAACGCCATAAATGCCAACTCGGGTCATTTAGGCATCCACTGCAGAGAGTGTGGATGTTCTCCCCTCCTGGACAAATGCACCATACTGGGACGGAGCAGGAACAAACTGACGCGAGAAATTGTAGAAACCGCTAACATTGTAAGGCTAGATAGAATATGTGTTAGTACTCCATCGCTAGCCTTAACGGAAAAAGAGTTGAACTATTTAGAATAAGCACAGTAGCAACGTCCGCTGTACAGGGAATTCATAATTTTTCTTCCTTCTATATTTTGTTTTTATTCCATTTTCTTTTCTTTCCTTTTCTCTTTTTCATACGTTCCTCGGTTTTTTGGGTTCACTTCCATTTGCATCGGAGTGAAGGAAGATGAAGATGATGCATAATATACTCGAGTTGTCAGTCAGCGCTGCGTGAGAGTTCTTCCTTTGTGTTCTTCCTTTGTGTGCGTGAAATTACTTTTAAGTGTGTCTGATCTTGTGCGCTGTGAAGCAGTATCGGAGTATGTGGCTCGGTGCACAATTCGTTAAAAAACTATTTGTCTGTTAGGCAAGCCTACGTCCGCGTCAACAATACTATCTTGTCCTTGTACAAGGCAAGCTCTATAGTGCCTCAGGGATCTGTCTTGGGCCCCTCCTTTTTAATATTTTTGTAAATCATGTCTCTCAAGTTACATTAAATTCTTCATTTCTGCAGTACGCTGATGATATAAAACTTTACAAAAATATATCGACCTTAGAGGATTGCATCGCGCTTCAGAATGACGCATATTCCTTCGGTCGTTGGTGTTTAAACAATGACCTCCGTTTGAATCATTCTAAAACAAAAGTAAGGACATATTTTCGCAAGACCCATGATATATTTTTTCCATATAGGGTGGTTTCATTTGAAATCGAACACGCTTGTCGGGGTGGGTCTTTCGATTTTTTTTAAAAAATATATGTAATTGCCCCATTTCTGGAAAGAACAAAACCGCTTTTCAAAATTTTTTAAAAATATATTTCGCTTCACAAAAAATTATTGAGTGGAGCAGGGTGAAAATCGATTTTTTACTCCGTGATTTTTCTACCCAGTTCTGTACGCTGGTATGAATACGGGAAGCATACAAAACTCACAGTAATTTTTTGTGCTCTTGTATGTTATTTCGACTATTTTTTGGTTCAAAGGAAAATACTTTTGTATTTTTGATTATTGAGGTAAAAAATGCCAAACATCGTCTCTTTGACAATCCGGTGACATCTTCAGAGCCTTGTAACTCATGAGTTATTATATTTGTCGCTTACCAAATACTATGCGGGTGTAGCCCTATACATGGGCTATCGACGGGCATAAGTTTAGTTTATTTTATTTTCACTGAATTTTTTATATAAAATTTGAAATATCGTCGAAAATGAAATTAACCGATATTTTGAACCCACTTTATTCAAAAAGGCCATTTTTTATTTCGTTCAATTTTTTTTATTATTGCTGCCGATCATATGAACTTTCAATTGGCTTGATGCGATTTCCCCCTTTTTTGTTGTATCTTCTCTAGAAGGGATTGAAATCGCTCCCACGTGACAATGCGGTGACAACTTCAGAGCCTTGTAACTCATGAGTTATTATATTTGTCGCTTACCAAATACTGTGCGGGTGTAGCCCTATACATGGAATATCGACGGGCATAAGTTTAGTTTAGTTTATTTTCACGGAATTTTTTATATAAAATTTGAAATATCGTCGAAAATGAAATTAACCGATATTTTGAACCCACTTTATCGAAAAAGGTCATTTTTTATTTCGTTCAATTTTTTTTATTATTGCTACCGATCATATGTACTTTCAATTGGCTTGATGGGATTTCCCCTTTTTTGTTGTATCTTCTCTAGAAGTGATCGAAATCACTCCCACTTTCTCTGAACGGCCAAACGCAGTTTCCGCAGGTCGGCTTCGCTGCAAAGACTATACTGCTCATTTGTGTGTTCAAATGCAGCGGGTAAATTAATTTCGATTGAGAACACTCGTGCTTGGCTACATATTGTATTTTCTTAATTTTTTATTGATGGCAACTGACATTCCTTAGTCCGATCGTTAGCGGTGCAGCGGATGTTCCATTACCTTTATTTATTCCCAAACCAAAGCAATGTGTGCCTAGCCAAAGCAAATCTACCGTAGCCACCTAAAATAAAATCGTCAAATCGCTTTTCCATATTCCCGAAGGCTGTACAATCTTTGCATTAAGCTCGGTGCGACAAAGTGGAGAAACTAAAAGTCTACAGAGACATTAAGTGACTGCTTTCGCTGCCTTCTGTGCATGTGGGAATCGTTGCTTCTTGGCATCAGAGATATCGATCAGTCTTGAACAAAACCCAACACTTTTATTTTTAACTGCACACACTCGTTCAAACAGAAGGGCCACCGTCTCGGGTTCACCGCTCGCTCGCTTTGGCTCCAGTTTTCGTTCTGTCCGTCTCGACTTACCACGCTGTTGAACTTCTCGGCTGCATCCGACCGCTGCGGTACAAAGTTCAGCTCGCCCCCGCGCTCGATCGTCTCCGCAGAGGCAAGCCGATGCCGTTGTCAAAAAGTTCCAATATTGCGTTGCTCGTGAACTGGACTATTTAAAGCACAACAACATAATGTTTTACAAGTGCATCCTAAATATATTAGCGTTAATTAATAAAAGTGTCTATTTATCGCCAATTGGTGTTTGTGTTCTGTAAAAAATTGTCTTCGGTTCATGTAAACTCAGTCCGTTTTCCTCACTTTCTTTCTGCAAACTGCTTTTCCTTCTAAAAGAGGGGCATGTGATATTACATATTTTTTATATACACGCTGACAATAAAGAACAGGCAATTACATGGTTATTTGATCGCACGCGACAAGACACATCATGGATTGGCGCCCGTGCCGGATGCTTCCTGGGTGTAACGGAAGGGCCGGACGTGCTGTACGTGCCTTACAAGCTGTGTATAGCACAAACAGATATATGACCCCGGTCTGGCTACATGAAGAGCTCGTTCCGCTTTCTCCGCCCTTTGTGCCCTGGCTTTAGACATCGGATAATGGAACATCCGCTGCACCGCTAACTATCAGACTAAGGAATGTCAGTTGCCATCAATAAAAAATTAAGAAAATACAATATGTAGCCAAGCACGAGTGTTCTCAATCGAAATTAATTTACCCGCTGCATTTGAACACACAAATAAGCAGTATAGTCTTTGCAGCGAAGCCGACCTGCGGAAACTGCGTTTGGCCGTTCAGAGAAAGTGGGAGTGATTTCGATCACTTCTAGAGAAGATACAACAAAAAAGGGGGAAATCCCATCAAGCCAATTGAAAGTTCATATGATCGGCAGCAATAATAAAAAAAAATTGAACGAAATAAAAAATGGCCTTTTTTCGATAAAGTGGGTTCAAAATATCGGTTAATTTCATTTTCGACGATATTTCAAATTTTATATAAAATATTCCGTGAAAATAAAATAAACTAAACTTATGCCCGTCGATATTCCATGTATAGGGCTACACCCGCACAGTATTTGGTAAGCGACAAATATAATAACTCATGAGTTACAAGGCTCTGAAGTTGTCACCGCATTGTCACGTGGGAGCGATTTCAATCCCTTCTAGAGAAGATACAACAAAAAAAGGGGAAATCGCATCAAGCCAATTGAAAGTTCATATGATCGGCAGCAATAATAAAAAAATTGAACGAAATAAAAAATGGCCTTTTTGAATAAAGTGGGTTCAAAATATCGGTTAATTTCATTTTCGACGATATTTCAAATTTTATATAAAAAATTCAGTGAAAATAAAATAAACTAAACTTATGCCCGTCGATAGCCCATGTATAGGGCTACACCCGCATAGTATTTGGTAAGCGACAAATATAATAACTCATGAGTTACAAGGCTCTGAAGATGTCACCGGATTGTCAAAGAGACGATGTTTGGCATTTTTTACCTCAATAATCAAAAATACAAAAGTATTTTCCTTTGAACTAAAAAATCGTCGAAATAACATACAAGAGCACAAAAAATTACTGTGAGTTTTGTATGCTTCCCGTATTCATACCAGCGTACAGAACTGGGTAGAAAAATCACGGAGTAAAAAATCGATTTTCACCCTGCTCCACTCAATAATTTTTTGTGAAGCGAAATATATTTTTAAAAAATTTTGAAAAGCGGTTTTGTTCTTTCCAGAAATGGGGCAATTACATATATTTTAAAAAAAAATCGAAAGACCCACCCCGACAAGCGTGTTCGATTTCAAATGAAACCACCCTATAGTTATCGTGGCGAACTGCTGTCTCGTGTAAGTGAACTGAGAGACCTTGGAGTTGTCTTTGATTCAACCCTGAGATTTGACAGTGGTTCGATCGGCCTTGCGCACGTTAGGGGCCGTGTCCCGCATAATGAAGGAATTCAAAAGCCCGTCAGCTTTTTTCACGCTGTATTGTTCCTCAGTTAGATCCCAGCTAGAGTACGCCCAGGTTGTTTGGAACGGCATTTCCAAAACTAACAGTTTATCTGTCGAGTGCACGTCCAAAACAAATTTATTCTAATCTTTTAATATCGTTACCTTGAGAAAGGTGATCCTTGTCTGAACTTTGGGTGTAACTCGCAACTCGTCAACTTGTTGAGCCTGCAGCAGCGTCGGGTGAAGGCAGATTTGTTGTTTTTGTTTAAGACCCTGCACGGCTCGATTAACTCTCCCAGCCTTCTGTCCGAAGTGAGCCTTAGAGTTCCACGTGTGCCTACACGGCTACAATCATCTTTTTATATAGCTCGACATTTTAGCCACTTAAACCCGATCCAAAGATCGGCTGAGTGTTATAACCGCTACTCTGACACAATTGATATTTTTAACTCATGCGGGAGCAAGTTCGGAAATGCTGTTCGAAACTTCCTCTTGCAAGAAAAGGGCTGATCAGTTGAAGCGTTGATGTTTGTCAGTACGTTATCCAAGTATTTGCTTTTGCTCTCACACCTGGTGATGTCTCTGTTTTGTGCTTTTGATTTCCCTTGTTGATTTGAGTGTCTTTCGTACTTGTTAATATTTTTATTCTCAGACTGGTGAACTACGTTCTCCTTCTGCACTCGTGTGTATGTGTGTTTGTATGTGTGTGTTTTGCTCGTTTTTTTTAGTGTGCCAGCACTAAGACCGATTGGTTGTTCCTGGACACTTTAATAAACATTGATTGATTGATTGATCGATTGATTAAATCCATTCTGCTTTACTGGACGTCTATTTCATCTTTTTACGTTTCGTTTTTAAATAACACTTCACAAAATACTTGTTTTGAAAGCTAAACACTGAAATTAGTTGCTGTAAAAGTTGAAGTGGAATTTGGAATTAACTAGCTTTCATACAGCGTCACAATGTTCATGCTTTAGAGCTCCTGCGGCATATTAATAAGGCTATGGACACGAAACACAAAAATAACCGGGCGTTTAATTTCAGCCTACAATTAATCCTTTTTGTTTTCGCATGCAGTGGGTACAAACAAATTCTTGTCACACGATTAAAAAAAAAGACAAAGGAGAGCCATTTAGCGCACTTCTTTAAAAGCACCTGTTTATTATTAAATACCTTACTGCCACTTATCATTAGGCAATAATGTATACAGTAACTGCGCTGTGGACGCAAGCGAAGTGACGTACAATCTTTCCGTCCTATTCATTCCAACTTGCTCTTTACGTCACAGCAGTTTTCATCTAAGCCCGCAGCTAGGCTGTGTACAGCTTTAGTGTTATCTCGCCCTGACTGTTCGTCTTTAATGTAATTTTCTGGAACAAAACTGGGTCAACTACACCTTTTGCCCGGAATTCAATGGTGGTAAGGTTCCACATTTTGACATTTGATGTCTGGATCCAGTCAAACTTTACCTGCACAAAACACATTTTAAGATATCCTTCTTTTAACGACGAAGTATTCAAAGAGGAAAAAAGAAGAAAGCTACGGGCTACATTAACGGCGCAAATAAACTGTAATAAAGTACATAGGCCTGCGTATTTAATGCATATATAACAAAAAATCAGTATCCAAGCAAAATTAAAAAAAAAAAAACGTAAATAACCAACCGAATGAAGCCCTAACTTTGAATGCCGCCATTTCCCCCTAGGAAAAGATAGATTCGGTTCCGAGCTGGTACGCCGATTTGCGTTCAATCAACTGCTGCGAGATAAATCGACTCGATAAAGTATTTACGGTTGAAGCTTCGCTTAACTAGTCTGTTGCAACCCAAGACGAAGGGCGGACGGTTAAGACGGGCCGGGGAGGAAGAAGCAAACGGAACGCTGGAGAAGAGAGGGGGAAACCTCCTTCTCTCTTTAGCCTTATGTCTGCTTCCTCCTCCCCGGCCCGTCTTACCCCGGCCCTTCGTTCTTAGGTTGCAACGAACTATAGATTGTTTTTTTTTTATCAAACTTACTCTGACTTGCAGACCGCCGCCCCATTGTTTGTGTAGCTCTCAAGAATCGATTTCGCAAGCCCTTCATTTGTGGGTGAAGGCAAAATTGCGTATCAACGCGCATGTAGCTCCTCGATTTTAGTTCAGATTATTTGGTACACAAATCAGTTTATTAGTATGTATTCAGAAATGTATTCGAATAACTTGGGAAACATTTTTGTAGACAGATTAGTAATGCAATGAAATCTGTAGTAATATTTTGATCTATCGATCGAACCGTCATATGCAATATTGCGGTTTATGAGGATCGCAACGCACGCTAACGGAAATCTTGGCCTTCTAGGCACGCGAGGCAACGTCGAGCATAGCCGTCCTTAAGCACTGAAAAAAAACCCGAGACAGTGCAATAAGGGACGGACAAACACAAAGTCTCTTTGAGAATTTGTGTTTGTCCGTCCCTTATTGTCCCAGTCTCGGTTTTTTTTTTCGAAATGTTTAACCACCACCAGCTCGTTTGCGCCCTTACCTTTTGTTCACTAATAGCCGTCCTCTTTTTTCTTTTTTTGGTTAATGTTTTTTTTTTGAGCTTTCGCAACTGGCGACGTCTACTCAAAGCGTCTCGAAGTCCTCTGTCCTGCCACTTATATTTTATTTTACACTTAGTTTTTTTTTTCACTTTCTCATTTGTTTTGCGTGAGCGACGGACCTCGCTGCGCATGTGTTTAGCAGCAGGTCACACGTCGTCGGCCGCAGCCACCGCGGCACGCTTCACGTTTCAAGAATAAATAAAAGTTAGCTTCTGTGAGAGTATCTGCATTAATAAGAATGAGTTGCGGGTAAGAGCGATTCGGCCCTTATGTTAACTGGCACCTGTTATTAAAGTACTATCAAATGCCTGACTCGCAGCATAGACTACTTCCAGAAATCCCAATACGCAACATTGCGCGCGTTGCATTATGGTACCTATTTGGCCATAGAGAGGAGTGGTATAGTTTCGATTTTGATTGCTCGTTAACGAAGCAGTGAATCTCAGCACAAGCATGAAAATGAAATCAGAGCTACCTTGCATTACACTCATTCATCCTCGTGCGAACCCCAGTTGAAACACGAACCTCCAGCGGCCGTAAGGACCTGGCCAGAATTAGCGAGGAGTTGCAGTACGGCTGGTGCCGTCTCACACCTTTTTGGCAGCATGACCATCCCGACTCACGGATCATTTAAGAAGCCTACGACCACGATCTACTGTAATCGCCTACAGTTGGTGACAGTCATTCTTGCGTAAGTTACTTAAAAAAAAGCGATAATAGTTAGTTTGTAAAATGTATTCAAGTTACAGTTACAGTCACTTAACTATAAAAGTAACGTTACAGTTACAGTTACATCGTCACAGTACCTTAGACACTTTCAAGATACTTTGGTTTCTTTTTTTTCTGTTTTAATATCACTTTGAAGACATTTGGTGACAACACACAACGACTACGATATATATTTATTTAGAACTCTCAGCAAGCTCTCATTTCACGTTTGGGGATATATATTATCACCGTCGATTGTATTGAATTAAAGGGATTGCAGCTTCAACAAAGGATTGACAAAATAATAAATTATTTAGTTGATAATGTAACACAGCAGCAACTGCTTTTTTAAATATCACTTAACTTTCCCTTTATGATGCACATCTCGGCCCTTGCTAAAGTGGCGCTCAACGGGCGCGCTGAATTGCAGTGCAGTATTAAGTATAATGGCGGAAAGTCGTTGAGGCCGGAGAGCTCTGTCGACGCTTCAGCCTTCCATCGTTCCGTTTCCATGCCTAGAGGTATAGTGTCCAAAAAATGAAAATCTAAACTCACCCCGATGTGCTTGCGAAGGTTCGAGGGAGAGGACCTACCGGCTGCGTATGCTTTTTTGGCAGTGTTTACAGCGAGCAGATAAGTTATCGCCACCATATTCGACAAGGTCGAAGTGCACTTCATAGCCGGGCGACGGTAACACCTGCCACTCGTTACTCATGACAGCCTCTCGTTTGAGCAAGGTAAAGAAAGGAGTGGACAAAAACAACGCAAAGATGTCTCGGGATGAGTTCCGCTTTTATTTTAATTTCGTTTATGCAGCGCAGAACGATAGACTCGACCGTGGATCACGGGCTCCCGGCGCCCTGGGAAAGGGCAAGTAGATCTGGAGATCTGTGGCCCCGGTCAGACAGTTTCTGCTGGCGGTGACTCGCTTTCGCAAAGAAAGCTAGCCGCCACTGCCGCGGCACCGACGACAAAGGCTCTCGTTCGGTGTTAAACAGTTCACCGTTAGGTGTCTACGCGACGCGTGTTTCCGCGTGCTGGCTTTGTCCCTTGACTGAAGGGCGGGGGTGAAGACGGGGCGAGAGAGCCACGCACCAAACGGTTGAAATTAAGTAAATGCTAAATGCACTTTTCCGCGCAATGAAAAACGAAAAACAGGAGTAAAAAATGTCTGCCCTCTACCCTCTGTCGCGTCTAATCTGGGGCGCAACCTCCGCACATGGTCGAACCCGCTGTTGTGTTCACAAAACAGTCATGTTTTCGCAAAAAATTTGTATATTTGCAGATACTTTTTAGTTAGCTTTATAAAAACAAATGTATTGAGTAACAGTTAAAAGTTACTAAAAAAATGTAACAATAGACAGTATTGCTATACAAGTATCGCGATACTACCCAAGACTGGTGTCCGGTTAAGATTCCAGGGGAAGCTCTTAGCCCATCTTTCCACTTCAGCAAAGTCAACGCCGGAGAGGAGGCGCCCTCCTCTTCAGAGTTCACACTGCCAATGCGGAAAGAGGCTGGAGGATCTTCCCCTGAACACTTAACCTTGCACCGACTAAAGGACATTGAGACGATGGAACAGGATGACCGGCCCAGTATACTTCTTCCATGTGCTATTGTAGCCCAGTGTTTACCTGCGCACAAACTCCGGTACTTCAGAAGCCCCCAGAAACGTGCCGCAGTATTTTATTCGTGTTAGTAGGCGACGCCTAGAGAATCATACAATTTAAGAAAAGTCAGACATTCGAAAATGCATGCACTGTATTTTGTCGTGACGGGATTTCCTGAAGTGAGGTTAGCAAATCAAAACCAAAACCGTCATCAATGGGTTCCCAAGATGCTTTGCGCGGCACTACGCCGCTAGGATCGCTTCGAGTTTACAAGACGTTTATTATGGCAACCAACGTTGCAATAAGCATGTGGTCACGTACGCGCGCACCGACCCAG